>JAOYSI010071108.1:0-24768 GCA_025775065.1 Hiodon alosoides
TTTGATTTATATAAGGACACATACCTTGACAACAGATGCGCATTCTCTACGAAGACCATGAGGCTATTGCACACCTGCTAAAAAGTATTTTTCGCAATCAACCTCTCTGAGTATTGTGAAATCGGTTGAAACCGATTTGGGTTGCTGATACCTAGACCAACTAAAAATATTTTTGGAAATTCTTCTGAACAATAATAAAACAAAAATATATATTGAAAACATGTAAGAACAAGCCTTGAATCTAAAATAACCGATGCATGTAAATTAAAAGAAACCATATATACGCATGCAAGAATAAGCTATATTGGAAATAAAGTAATCAGGACTCATCAACAATTTAAAACTCAATGCCTCAAAAACTCAAATACTCAACTGGACTGTAGATCTGTTCAAAATGGAAGTGTGTATTTTAGATTTATAGGTTTACACTTTTAAAACCGTTTAAAATTGTTAAATAAATAGTAGGACCTTAGAGTATCTTACCATTTCTCATTTCAAAATAAAATAAACATATATAAACGAACAATAAGAATTATACTGCGTTTATAGTCGGTAATAACCATATAGTTGTCATTAGTGAGTCATTCCAATCAAATATACATACATTATATATACATATATAAAGACACCTTTATCGGATTAAAGGGACGCTTTTCGCGTCGTGTTATCTTTAGTAAACCAGAGCGACCTAAGAAAACTTGTGGGGGTAACGACCGACTCTTTCATCACGTAAGGGTGATCACAAAACAGTGTCCCTCTCTATAGTATCTGATTCCATTAACAAAAAGGTATTCTGTGCAAATATTTCATTGACAATATCTTAAACTAATTTAGAAATAATATCCACTCCACACTTGCGCGAGCATAACGCATCGCGCGTCTAAATATCTACATTTTAATGTACGTTTACAAGTTCCTTAAGTCTGAGAGACATGGAGATAACCGACTTTATGGGAGGAAAACCTTTTTTGGATGATAATATTTGAGAATGTTTCGTGATATAATTTGAATTAAACAGTAATCGTTAAAAAAATAATCGTTTAGACAATAAATTTGTATGTAATTATAAAACCATTATAGATATATATATCAAAGTGAAAATGTTTTAAATTTCTAAAAAGTGTTTATTAGCGATTTTCCAATTTCAAACACTAAAACAAGACAAAACTTTAAAAAAAATCAAATATATTTAACATTAAAATTAAAAATAAATACACCAACTACAATATACATTTATTTTAAAAAGTAACAGGACAAAAGAGAACAATTTGAAGGCTTTTTATCTCCTTGAGATTTCACGGGTGTGTCTAACTCAATTGAATTCTCCATTTTATTTGCGCATCGGGGGGCAATTACATGATAATTAAACGAATTTCACGGTTACTCAGCCAAAATGTGTGTCGACAAAATACCATGATCAAAGTAAAATCTGTTCAGGTTCCGGAGCTCTTCGTGTAGGTTACATTTGACAAAAAGATTATTTGGCCTTTCTGTGATATTGTTGATAAATCCATTTCAATAGACATGGCCCACGTTTACTACGTAGCGCTAGCGGCAAAAGCCTCGGGTTTTTCGTCAAAAACATTTTTAATTTAAGGATTTAATGTTTAGAATTCCCCTTAGCTGGTTCGAGTTTAATTAAACGACGTAGTGCTACATTTGGTAATTAATTTCCTAGGAAAATCACTGTAGTTACAGCATGAATTAGCCCGGCATTTCAGTCAAGAGAAGCGCTTGGCATTCCTTTGGATTCTTTTTTAAAATCAGAAATAAAATTACATTCAATTTATTTGTTACATATTTCAACATATAACGAAAAGTCAGTTTTATTGGGAAAAAATAAATAGCTTTTAGAAAATTTCAGAACCTTAGTTTAATGTTATGCAAATATTGTGCGGCTTAGGTAATGATGACTATGTCAAAACTCGGGTTAGTCAGATAGCCGGTAACTGTAAGGATATCGTTGTCCTTTTGTTTTAAAAAGGAGGTATATAAAAGCACGGAGTGTGTACTAACACTGCTGTGTTGGACGAATTTGGCGTGGTTAGAATATTTCTTTACGCCACTTGGTTGCAGTTGAAAACAACTTTGTCAATTTATTTCCAGCGATTACAACAATAAGTAATTCATGATAAAGGTTTCACGTTTGTTTATTTGAAAATGAACAAGAAATAAATTAAGAACATCGCAAGCCACGACAACAAATAGAGGAGGGGGAGATATATAGCACACAATAATTTGAAAGAACGCAAAATTATATTGGTCTTCGAATAACCGTCAGGGTGTTGACTTCAAATTATCACAGAAGACTGGGATTTTGCTTGATATAGAAATGCGCATTTTATTTATAATAATGCATTTTCACGATTGATGAACTTTTTTTTTATATACACATAACTGGATGTAAAATGTATGTGTCAGAAACTAAGCAGATAAAAAAGAGTAAAACGACAACATCAATTAACAGAACATCTTAAACGGACAGATGGTTTTTTTGTCTTTCTTTTTAAAAACATATTTTAACCTGTATTACTTGACATTCTACGAGACCTCTTTGACCTTCATTCATGCACATTGTAACACATCCGACAGTTTCGTTGTGGCGACAACAGGTTTTAGGGAGCACAACGTCATTTTACAAGCTCGAAATTGTTTAAATACGGCAAACACTTGCAATGATTTCCAACTGGGATATACAATCATTCAATGGGCACACTTTACAGTATATTTTATTTTATACATACACATTCTTATACATTAAGGTAACAGTCTTTCAATGCACCAAGTGCATGCAAAATAAAAAATATTTTTTTCTGTCGGTTTCTCTTCAATAGGGTACTGAGTGGGATGAAACTAAGACGTGTTAAGGACAGGTCTCGAATACACACCTTGATAGTAAGACGCTTCTAATGCCGAAGGGTCCATGCTGGCTCTTCCGGCCATAGAGGCACTGCCGAGGGGCAGACTGGAGGAAATGCCCGACCCGTAGGAAGAATACTGCAACGCTTGCTCGTAGGCTTTCAAGTCCAATTTGTGCTGCTGCTCTGAAGACGACATTAAATTATTGATGGAAAACGGATGGTTGAAGGAATAATGCGGATCCCCTTTGAGGTGCAGGTGAGACTCGTGAGACATTGAGTGCGGCGGCAAGGGGAGAGATGATAAGGTCGTGGCCGAACTGGCCGCGGGGTGTACCGGCGGCCCGGTGCTCTTGAGTTCCGAGGCGGCGTTACCACTAGAGTGATCTATAGTATGAGGACTAGATGACTGGTTGGAAGTGGAAAGGGAGCCGGAGTCCATGTGGCCGCTCTTGTGGTTGGCGTTGTCGTTCGAAGGCGATCCCGAACCGTTCGACTGCTCTTTCCTTCCATCTGACCCTTTACTTGGGGACAACTTTTTCTCGCACTTAAAGCGCTTCTGTCTGCGAAGGTAACAGCCGTTTTCGAACATATTTCCAGAGTCTGGGTGTAGGGCCCAGTAAGAGCCTTTCCCTGGTTTATCCGGTGACCGGGAAACTTTTACAAAGCAATCATTGAAAGAAAGGGAATGCCGTATGGAGTTTTGCCACCTTTGTTGATTTTGGCGGTAATATGGAAACAAGTCCATTATCCACTGGTAGATTTCGCTTAACGTGAGCATCTTGCTCGGCGCTTGCTGGATAGCCATTGTAATGAGAGATATGTACGAGTACGGCGGCTTTGCGTGTGGGTAGCTTCTTCTGAACGTTTTGGTGTCCCGCGCCCGATTCAGGTTGGGTTGCGCATATGCCATCGGGCTCATTGTTGGACTCATGCTGGAGTAAGGGGTCAGAGCGTTCATAGAAGCTTGCTGAGCCGACATGGCGTTCATGTTCGTGGGGCTAAGAGTGGCACCCATTGCCGATACTCCGCTGGTCATTCCGTTCATCGCGCTGGTCGCACTTGGGGGCATCCCAGCCATTGTTCCGGGGCTAAGCCCGGCACCAAGACCGGGATTCGCATAGGACATGTTGAAAGAACTGGATGTCATATTTCCGCTGGTGGACATACCCATATAACTGTTCATACTATTCATAGAACCCAGTCCTGAATTCATACCGCTGCTTGGAACGGATGAATACACCTGAAAAACAAAATTTATATTTTACAAATCTAACACATTAACGCTCTTTAAAATTTTAGACAATTGACAAGGGTACTGCTGTTATTGCCTCAGATAACTCAGAACTGTGTTTTAAATTGATTGCATCTTCTCCCATCATTATTTGCATTAATTAATTACCGAAAACGCAGCACTGTGCTATCTCTGATCTTTTTTTGAAGGTTTTAAACAAAGATAAAGAGGAATACAATCGGATCCATAAAATCCTATCCCATTCAATCATAGTTTTGTTAATGTAAAAAATCCGTGATCAATATTAAATCAACTGAAAAGCAACAATTAAAATATTAATTGAAAAAGCACAGAACATGCCGTTTTAATTTAAATGGGCAACTGTTTGCACTATTCTTTCTAGGACAAATCCATTGGAATTTAATTTTAATTTTTAATTTTAATTTTATAAATTTTCAAGTGTCTTCTATCAAGTGGTTTATCGTTTTAATTTAAGCGAAAAAATAAGTAGCTTTGGTTTCAACGAAAGAACTTTCAGAGTCAGAAACAAAAAAAAGGAACTAACTAAAATAAAATAAAAAATATTGATCATTGAAATATTAAAGATCTTTGTGAAAAGGGTGTCAAGCTATCACATAGCCAACCTTTGAAAAAATATTTCTGCCATTTAATATATATGTTTACTAGAACTTCCCAATTTACATTAGTTGGTTTCTGTTTTATTAATCGTTTACGCCATTTGGATAAGTTTGGGGAGAGTACGTTTTCTATTTCACGAATGGACCGCACAGCACAGATAAGTTAACTACTGGTTTGCGTTCGCTGCTGCCACCAGGCGGGTTTAGTTGCTTGAAGTTGCCGTACAAAGAACCGAGACACAAATGCCTAACTTGAATAGCAAGGTTTTTGCAAATGTTACCACGCGGGACTGTGGCAGATGTATTTCTGAACATTCTGATGTTAAATCCACTCAAGGCAACAAACTACAACACATTTTATTCTAGAAACGGCTAGTCGAGTAACTTTCTGATAATTTAATAATCAACAAATAAATTGAAAACAAATATGACTATATTAATAAATAAATGCATAACACCAACCTCCTGTGCGTCACTGTAATAGCTACTCCAGTCGGGCGTCTCGTGTCCTTCCATTTTTACTGTACCCAACATTATGGTGAAAAAACCTTTAACATTCAATCTTAACACCAAAGTTTTTGGCGAAGCGATTCCCAGAAAGCAGCGACTCACTGTCACTGGCAGGGACTGTGGCGAGAGGCGCAGAGGAAAGTGAGGAAGTGTTGAACGTGGTGTGAGTTAGAGTTTAGCCCTCCGTCGGTTGTTACGTAGGAGCGGTACGGCCCACTTATTTTTTTTTTTCCAATTGCTTGGGTCCCGTGTTTTTCTTCGCTCAAGCTACACCTTCGTCGCGCTCGGTAACTGCACCTGCAACCATGTATTTCGCGCGAAAGAGACGACAGACTTGAAATTAGATTTAAACAAAACAACTTAATGTCAATTTTTATAGTTGCTTCTGAAAAGTCAGTTTAAAAAGTTTGGGCGAGGCACGTGGGGATCAACGTATTCGTTTTTCGTCAATGAGCGAAGATGAAAATGAAAACAACCGACTCTTGCTTGGGCCCTAACTTAAAATGTTTCACCTCATTCGCCAACATCAGAGTCTGATTGCATTGGAGAATTTGTTTTGCTGTGATCAGATTTAAGCTTTGCGCCATTTTGGTAAAATAGCGTACTTTTCGACGAATGCACACCCTTTTGGACGACTGTTATAAAACGAGATTTAAAAAATTGCCCAGCACATAAGGTAACTAGTTATTTATTGTCAGATAATTAAAAAGTAATATTAAACAATTATGCATTCAAACAAAAAAAGTGATGGTAATGTGTATTGTGCAACTCCCTGTACTACCATTCCCGGCACATCTATAAATATAAATAATATAAATTTGTATCACTTTATGGTGAACCAATCCATACGCATGTGTCTGTGTGCTTGCAATATGGCGTAATGACCTTTTCTTTATCTAGATTAAACACGATAAAATGTTATATATAACTCTAATTAGATACTTAAACACACCCAGAATTAAAGATGAAGAGGGTTCCTCTGTTGTTATATTTCTGTTGTGAGCTTGCTGACACAAGTTAGGCATACTATTTAATAGTTATATTTAGCATTTAATTTACCATATATAAATCCCCGAATTTACAAACTAAATACGAAATATTAACTATAGTGCCTACGAGGCTAATTACCTACTTTTATCATTTATAATAGTAATAATGCCTATTGCGTTGGGTCCTAATTGTTTTTTTACAAAAAAAATTGAATTAATCGTGGATGAGTGCAGCGTTGCGAAATTTATCGACACGACAATAAAGTAGAAAAGCAGACTGATGGCTGCATTCTTAGAGGCCGAGAGGCGTCTGCTCTCGTAATGACGGTTCGTTTGTGCACAGTCGTTGCGATGAAATATTCAAGGTCTTCGTTTTAAATGTGAGCGCTGGGTGCTGAAATCTTTGAAGACACTGAAGGATAACATCCGGCCTCCCAGGTGCTCTCTACTTCTTGTTCTATACACGTCTGGCTTAATGTGTAATCAAAGAAAAATGTTATCGATTAGCTACTAAAAAATGTATCTCCCACAAAGCACCAGTGTTTTTTTTAAACTTTCGACTCAACCCCTTATCTAAATTTTAAGAACAGATGGGTCAGCTAATTTATCGTTATTCCATTGTTGTTATTATTAACGGCATTGATGCTGTGAACATCTCCAGGCAGACGATACGTTTGTATAGCTGTTATGCTTGCTTTGTCTTGGAATATGTTTTGGGATGACTATTGCCCCGTGCGCACGAACTGCAGACCTGCGTGTGCTTAATGGAGTCGCTTTACAGATAGCGACCTACGCGACTTCAATCTCCAGCTTTGCGCTCACTGTTAGACACGAGGCGCGTTGTCACTTCTACTGTAAATCAATTTATCAGCGAATAACATGGGTAATTATCGCCCTACATAGGATTATCCCAGAGTGATCCCAAGCAGCATTAACAAGGCCGAATCGATTTACGCAGAGACGATGAAATTGTCCCTGAGCGTGGAAAATGCGATAGAAATGTATACACACGTGAAATACGACTTCAAAGGTGGAATATATTTATCTATTTTTCTGGCCTATAACAATGCCCGACATATTCACACGAATAAGACCGTTTCGGTGACAGCCGACCACAGAAATTGTTGCTTGACTTTAGAGAAATATGAAAATCACCATTGAATGAAAAAGGTTCCCATGGCAATCAAAATACATGCAGTTTAAGTCCGTTTTCGGTACCATGCCCGTGTAAAGGATTATAAAAAACGCGTTATCTAAAAACGTATGGTACTCAGGTTTACATTTTTGTAAATACACTAATGTGATATTTTGATTATCCCAACGTAGCATCTAAAGCATCTCAGGACGAGCGCCGCTAAATAAGTTTGAAAATTAATTCACATATCGCTTTTAAATAATGTCACGGCATTATTTATTATTTAGAAAATTATGTGAAGACTCCATTGTGACAGTTGATACGAATCCTCTTGCTGATTGGACATAATTATTTGAACAAAGATTAATCGGCAGGATTATGCTAAAAGCGAAAAGTTAATTAATATTCATAATTTTGTGGTTTTAAGGCACACACTTTAAAACCATTTTTGTCGTGTATCAACAACATCCGCATAAATTTAACCTATAATTTAAGAGTTCGAAATTGTCTGAAGGAACTGGTATAATGTAATTGTTTTTATGAAGAAATGTCCGCGTTTCCAATATTTTAGTGCACTAATTTCCTAATTTCCGAAAAAATGCGATACAGTACTTTGTTTAAATTCATAATGATACCAAAACATTTTTATAGGATATCAATCTCGATTAACCAATACACGAAGAGGGCTTAGTCTAGTTTAGTTTAGTCCAAGTTTAAATAGTATAAACTATTATTTTCAAAATTAATCAATTATTGAGTAAAATCGATCCGTTTAACTGAAAATTATCCTAAATTAAAGCAAATACATTAATTATCCTATGTGTAAAATGTTACGGAAAACTGACTTCAATTTAGGTATATGAAAATCGAAGCCTAACATTAACAGTAAGCTATGTTTAAAATAGGGTCAATTTTTGTAGTAGAATAACGTAAATTAAATGAATGCTTAAGAAAAATATACCAAATATACAATCCATAAGTTTTTGTACAATATTCTTAAATTGTATTTACGTAATGTTCAGTACCTCGGACAGTGAAACCACTCATCTCAAGGCCTCAACGTCTTAGTAATGTTTGACTTAATGTTCCAAACAAGAGGTCCTGGCGGGTTGCTTCAAACTTGGTGGTACGATAACAAATCTGTTTAATCAGTTTTTCTTATGGGAAATCGGCTTACCGTCGTCAGTCCACAAAGTGAGACTTTTCTTACTAGTTTTGCTTGTAGCCTATTGCATTTCATCAGCCTGTTTAGAATAAAGCACTGCGATTTAATATTGAAAGAACAATTTTCGAAACATTTATAGACACACCAGTGATTTAAAAAAAAAACTGATTCGCAATAACTGTGACTTCTAATTTGTTTCGTTTTTCCAGACTCCCACGAGTCTTTCGACTTCAGGCAGCTGAAGAATCCTGAACTTTCCACGTGGTTCGGAGCAGTTGTCTGGTTGCTAGGAGATACTCGGCGTTTACTAGCTGTGTTTGAGATTTCAAAGTCGTAAAGAGGACAAACAAGTTAAAAACTTCAGATCAAAAGGAAAAGGCGTCCAAATCTGTCCGCGCTTCAAAATATAAACAAAGTATAACACAGTGCAAACGTATGAAGAATTAATTATTCGCCAATCGTTTTTCAAATAGGTAAGTCAAAATGCATACCTAGCTAAGCGGGTGGTGTTAGCTGCTTAGCCAACGAAAGCGTAATTAATCTGCAAATACAATGCTTGTGTGATAAACTTGTAAAAGACAAAACTTTCAAATTTCTAAAGACTGATTGGACACCATAGAAAATGTTTTATGATTACTTAGATTGTTGGCTAACTAGTAGGCTATTAACTGATCAGGTTAACTTAACGAGTTACATAACATTCCTTTTCAACTGATTATCTGATTATCTAATTATTTTATATATTTGTAAGATGTTATATCAGGATTTGCCAATTTGAAAAATGTGTCAAAAATATAGCATTCAATTAAATTAACTTAAATTATTATTGTTTTGTGTTAATTATTGCCTTGTAATTTGTTCGCAGATTTTATTTCACTAACTGCATTTCATGGAACATGTCTGAGCTTAAGATAAACGTTATATTCAAAAAAGAACTACTTCGCGTGCTGACGTGTTTTTATTCCATAAATAAATTAATTTAGAGAAAGCAGCTCGCATCAAGTTTGAAATAAAAAGAGCTCGCTTGATTTCTGTTGTATCTCGTTGGAAGACAAAGTTCTACAACTGGAACGTATGATCTTTTGAAATATTTAAAACGAGAGTTTCTTGATGGTTACTACAATATATGTGTGCCATTAAAATGCAAAGATGCTTTCAAAAAGAATGTTTCTTAATATAAAAGAATTACTATAAAGGGCAGTAAACAGCAAAAAACAAACAAACAAACAAACAAACTAAAAAATATTTGGTGTGACTTCCCTTTGCCTTTATAACTTAATTCTCTTAGGTACACTGTTGTGCAGTTTTCTACTGACACGCAAATATAGAAGACAAAAAATGAATCAAAGACTACGTTCATGTTAAAAAGTTAGGGTGCCTAAGGCTTTTGCTTGGCCTTATATATATATATATTTTTTTTTTTTACATATATATATGTATGCAAAAAAATTCAGGTTGATAAACTAAACTGGAAGTGAGACTAATGATGTCATGGGTCTTTTAGGATTACCCGTACATTATTGTGCAAGTGATGCTGGTGGTATCATCACAATTTTGTATATTTGTTTAACAAGAAATTGAAAATATGAAACAAACCAGTAAGAACCTTACATATCCAGAATTCTATCATTGCAAGTTAAGTAGTTAAAGTTGCGAGTAGTTAAATTCTGTAATCCTGAAACAAAATTCTTCTAAAATACTTTCTAAAACTATTGTTAATTAATGTATACATTCATAAATAGTAGATGCCATTATGTTGATAGATTTTCATATAAAACATTGAGTTATTAGTGAGTTTAGTGGAAAGTACAAATTAGCCTACAAAGGGCACTTTAGGTCATAGTAACACACAATGATTACCATTTCATAATTACTTAGACATCTGAACTTAGTTAATGCTTACAGTAAATTTATATAAAAAGTGCACATTAGACAGTACAAAATACCAACGGTGTCCGACGGTACAGTTTCGGAACAGACCCAAATTAACAGAACCCACGTATCCAGAAGAAGGTGTTTTCAGAAACCAATGAGAAGTGGAAGGTGACTGCTTTGGTGATTGTAGTATGTTGCCTATTTAATACTGTGATGGTCAGAGGTGAAGATCTGAGGGCACTTGGAAAAATAAAAAATGAATCACATTTCAAACAGTTAAATCATATATTAAACATTTCACCTTTTAACTTACGAATAAAACTCCAGCCACAAAAAATACTTTTCCAGTCGAATCTCTGTGACAGCTTAGAACTCTCATAATTTCCGGCACCTGAGTGTAGGAAAGTCCTGCGTTAAACTAGGTCCTGACTGTGGGCAGGGCCCCATATCTTGGCTGTCAGTCAGTGCGGGCCAAGGTGTGGCCACAGGCTTGGGGGTGTGGCACCTAGCAGCGTGCCACATATATATAGAATGTAATATTTCAGTCTTAATAAAATGATTATTAACTGTAACAATGTGGTTTAAAGTCAATATCAAGCATGCTGGGGAGAGAGAAAAAGACGTTGAAGCACTGCGAGGAACTGAGGATCAAAAAGGAGCTAGAGACTTCCCAGTGGAACTTCCTGCACATGAAGCAGCGGATTAGCGAGGCCTACTGCAACACCACTTCCATGGCCTCAATAGCGGACTCTACCCCCACCGTGGAAACGGCTAGCCCCACGTGCACAGGTCCTGCTATTGACGCCTCCGTCAGAGAGGCGGGCGTGAGCCGGAAGCCGGGATTAAGCCGGAAAGAGGTTCCCCCGGAGAATATGTGCCAGAGTGCCGGCGTTTCATCTCCGCCCAGGCGTGAAGTGGCAAGAAAGCCGGCCATAGCTCTGGCGGTGGGGACCACCAGGGCAGTGTTTATGTCCAGAAGGCCAGAACCTCCTCCAAAACCCAGGTCGGAGAGGCTCGCCACGAGAGGCGGGATCCCCATGCACAAGGCTCGCGTCATGGTCCAGTCGTTGTTAAGCCCAGGCAGAGGAATGGCCAGCGTACGCCAGCGCAGAGAGACCGTCTTCCGAAACAGTCGGGCTGCGAGCTCGGACAGCAGCGAAGAGAGCGAGATCTGTGGGGCTTCGTGCTCAGACCAATCTGACGGGACCGTCCGGAGGAGAAAGAGGAGGCGGCCCGAGAAGGAGTGGGTGCCGCCGCGGGCTTCCATTGACCAGCCGGACCTGTCAGCCAACTGCCATGTGAAGTCCGCCACCCAGCTTCTGGAAGAGGCCCGGGCCATTGCCGGGGTCGTGCAGGCAGGGCCAAGCGAGGGCGCAGGCGTCCAGGTGAGGGCGCCAGAGGACTTGCTGGCCACAGCCGAGGTGCTTCTGACGGAAGGAGGGAGGACAGTGGACGAGATCATAGCCTACCTTCAGAGCCAGGCCAACAATGAAGCGCTCTCCACCTGCGACAAAATCATCGAGGATTTGATGAAGAGCGTAATGAGAGACATCTACTCAACCGATAATGAGGTGAGTGGACAAGAACTTCACGAACGTGAAGAAGTTGTGAGCGGGGCCCTAATGCTGGAATGGATAACCCTGCTTCATTTGAGATCTTAGAGATTTGTCTTTGTGTTTTAGAAACGTAATTATATTATTTATTGTTTTATTCATTCAGTTATTCTTAATTTGTCTATCCAAAGATGACTATTATTTCATTCTCAAACAAAATGTATGTGCAAATGTCTTGATGTCTTGTAACTATCTCAAGTTCTTAGTGTTGCTCAAAGACAGTTAAACCTGAAAGCATCCCAAAGTCACATTCATATAGACATGGCCTGGTTTCAAAATAATTTTTTTTGTGTATTAAAAAAACCTTTTACAGGAAGAGGCAACTTTGGAGTCCAAAAGAGACCCCACGATCAAGGACAGCAATCAGTGCAGTGGAATGGCATCTCCGCACGTGGTAACGTCGAGTTTCAAACGTTATGCTAACGCATCCCACCGGTCCCTACAAGACTATTACTGAAGTAGACTTTGCCCTGCATTGCGTCATTCATCTTTCTGATAACAGGTATTACATGTCTGATGGTTACGTTTCAGTGACTTCGACTAAAAAACATGGACTTAAAACATGAAAAAGGTTTTTGAAATCAAGTTTGGGCAATCTGCCAGTAATTTCTAAAGCCTTACAACTGCTTTCAAGCATGTTCCAGAATCACGTTCTCCTGTCATGGTCTGGTAATGAAAGAAACGATAAAACCAGTCATTGTAATTAATAGCATGCTTAGCGGGTGGAGCAAGCCAATATGATTTTATTGTAATTTTTGGATCAAATTGATCTTGAAAACTATTTACTTAGGTGGCATTTGACTAGACCAGCTGAAATAAAGTACGACGCCTGTACATTGGTAATGTTCCACTTCAAACCCACAACCATCTGGTCCAGCACATAGTTCTTAAACCACCTTTCCATACCATGGCCCATACAGAGCAGATCCCATCCTCATTCTTAAGGGCCAAATCCCACACACACACACGAGTGTTTATTTGAACTTAACTGCATTGATGAAGCACTTTTAGGGGTCAAGTTATTCGGCGAATTATCTGCAGGTTCTTTGTTTTGGCCCTCCGGGCGATGAAGCCCCATTTAAAATGCACAGAGTCTTGGTCCTGTGCGGACTCATATGGTGAATGTTAAGGGGCCTACTTATCCATATGCTTTCCTTTGACAGTCCCCGAGCCAGCGGGACGTCCCCGGGCAGCAGGTACCGGTGCGGGGCCAGAATGCGAGTCTGCCCATGTCCGCTCCACAGACCCCGGTCCAGACTGACGCCCTCCAGGGGGCTGATCCGACCCCAGCGTTGGCTCCCGCGGTCTGCCCTGCCAAGGTCACCGTGGTGGAGTCCCTGCCCCATGAGGTTTACCCGAATAAGTGCCGAGCCTTTGTGAACTTGCGTATAGTTCAACTATTATCGACGCACCTGCCTACGGCGGCAACATTGTGAATTTTACTAATTATTGTTATCCAAAGCCGACCTTTTTAAAGGCACGCGGTAATAGCACTTTTCTATCTATAGTGGTACCTCTCTTTAAATAGACCTCTCAGTTAGCATCTGGAATCAACAGGAGAGATCATTTCTATTAAAAAATGATCAAGCTGGAATGTAAATCTGCTGACACTGGGGAACACTGCTACCAGGCTGATTTAATGCCCCGGTTTCCCTTTAACCTGACCACCGTAGCACAACTCTACTACGTGATGCCTTTTCTACCGCTTACTTGCTTAGCGGACCTTGACGTGCGGAGCGATTCACTTAGGCTAGTGTATAACTCAATGTTGGGATCTGAGCTGAAAAATCTTTGGCTAGTCCGAGACCTTAACCAATGTGCGCCACAGCATTCCCAAATGATTATCTTTTTCCTCCATCCACTAATGTGACCAAACATGTCTACGATCTTCTGAAAGTGATGTATTTAATTGCCGCCAGACGACGCATGGTCCTGCTTGATAACTGGCTTTTCTCTGTGTCCCAGGTGACTTACGCTGACATCCTGGTGGTGAGGGGAAGTAGCCTAGCGTCAGTTCCGCGGCAGAGAGGGGCCCTGGAGTCACGCAGCGCCGTGCAAGGCGGCTCGTCCCTCTTGGCAACATGGACCTCCAAAGACAAGTTAATATCTCAGCTTCTTTTGCTGTCTTGGAGCCGGGATGGGCTAGCTTTCATTGGCTGTTTGCTTCCCTTTCACGGAGGCGTGTCCTAAAAGGCGATTTGAATTGGTTGCGATCGCCTCACCCATTTGATTTTAATATGAAAATCATCGTGCTCTGAAAAGGGCAAGTATGGAATGTGGAGTGTGAATGTTTATGGAGCCCCAGTATGGATGGGTCACTTACTCGACGCAGATTAAGTTTCTACCCGGGCATTTAGTTTGTCCTTGTGAAAAACTTGAGAGTCTATACATACAGTCGATATACTGCATTGACTCTCAGTTTTTGATAACATCAGCATTTTTATTAAAATAATTGTTTATAATTATTTTGATATTAGCTTAATCTATTCATTTTCAAATTTGGAGTCAACAGCAATTTTTGTGTTTTCTCCCCAATTTGGATTTGCCAAAATGGTCACGATCGGCAGATGATCAGGATTTAAAACTGAGAAGTCTAGATCCTAGCGATCAGTCAGAACTGGTGTCAGCATCTCTGCTGGTTGAGCCAGATGCAGGGTTACAAGCAATGACCTTATACACGTCACCTGATCAGCCGTACGTGATTAACTGCAATGACTCCAATTATGGGAACATACGGTGCTCTGTGTGGGACCAGAGAACACACATCCTAACTTTGCCCTGGACCCATTAGATCTGCATCGGTGGGTGAAACGTCCTTGCCAGCAGACCAGACCATGCTCCCTGGCACCGCTTGACGACCTGCCTGAACCCCCCCCATCCCGTAAAGAAAAAAACCCAGTCTAATTGAATCCTTTTCTGGGTTTCGGGTTTCCAAACTGCCAACGCTGCTTCTCTCACCTATTCTAGGAGAGAAAAAAACTGAAAGAAAAATTCCAAGTGAACTGTTCAACCTGCTATCATGGCCTCCATCTCCCTGAACTGGCTCTTACAAGGGAGGGGCGGCCAAGGACTCCAGATTAAGTGGGTTTCAGGGAGCAGAACTAATGAATGGGCTGTCAACGGAGCTGCCCGCCCCCTCTCCTGTAATTACCCCCTCCCTCCCCTAATAAATAGACTGTGTGCCTCCCCATTGGTCCGCCTGGAGCCAGCTCGCCTGGCGGCGACTGCTTTTTCACCTGTGATTGGCACATTTACTGCCTGTGAGCGGTGAAGAAGAGTCGCGCGCGCCCTTCCGATTCACAAAAAAAGCCTCAGAAAGCATAAAACTGGAAACGAGTGCCTGTTAATGACATGCTTTCAGAGCTGCAGGGGGTCAGAGAAAGGTCTGGGCTGCAGAAGGCTGCGGCACTTTGTTGGCGGGAGGCCCCCCGCTAACGGCAAATGGGTGGCAACGGATTGGGAGCGCCGCTGCACAATTTAGGAACGCGTTCCCCGTCGCCGTCCCGTCTCGTCAACCCCCCCACCCCCCAGGCCAGAGGTGATAAATCTAGACACCGGCGGCCCAACGCAAACACGTCGACATCAATAACTCGTGGCTCTTAGGTGTGTGGCTGAGCGGGAGGGAGGAGAGCGGCGGGGCTTTGTTTCAGACTCTCGTCCAGGCGGGGCCTCACACAGCCAGTGGAGATTCCAGCAAATAAACCGCATGCACTGGGTTCTCCCTGTTTTTCAAAGAGGCTGTGTTTCCTTCAGGGTTCCAAAGGCTCAGACTGTGAGAGTCTTCCTCAAAACCAAATCTTGACTTCAGGCACAACGGTTGTCTTGCTGACAGTTCAGAGCGGGTATAGAATTGCATGTATAGAATAATGAATCGTCATACAGGTGCGTGTTGAAATTATTCAGTTTGGTTTAACAAACTATATTATCTCTAAATTAAAGTGATATTAAGTGTCACTAAAAGCACCATTCTCTTTAGGACTCTTTGATGATCAAATTATTTCAAAGACACAGAGAAAAAGGAGTCAACTATGAGAGAAAGCGGTATTTAAGCAGTGTGATTTGACCTTTGCTGTTTTCACTTCCTGTCAACGACAAATGACGCAATGTAAAGAAATATCACAGTATTTTCTTTGGAACTATATAAAGCTCATAGGTAAGGTGGCCTCTGTCTTCCCTACAGCTCTGCTGACGAGTATAAGACCATTCATCACATCTGTACCGCACCAATCAGTCATGTACTGCCCTTCGAACTGCAGCTGGCCTCTAGAGCCTGTCACACTCTGAGTCAACTCCCTGTTACGGCTCAATTCTACCAGCAGGGGGCAGCGCTTAGACACATCTCGGACGAGGCCCAAAGACTCAGGTAAAAACAACTTCTTCTTCAGTACTGTGACACTTTCAGTTTGTAATTGAGTTGGATTTGTTATCCATGCTTATAATAATTTCTTACGATTATCTTTGCACTATTTGTGTCCTTGAATTTAAGTTCCAAGCAGTACAAGCCTGAGGTTCTTTATGTTTCCATTGATGCTCATTTGATATATGCCTGTGGTTTTCCACGACCCAATCAAGTGCCTTTACCACTACACTACACAGCCAACCAGCTGAAAGGTCACCCAAGCTGACCTATTTTTTGGGTGGTTTAAGTTATCACAGTTGGAACCAAAAATGTGCTTTATTATCCAAGCATTTCTGTTGTACCCTTGAACTAGGAAAGGAAAACTAATTCCTTTAAAACTGCTTCTGTTGTTAAATTCCAAGCGGATGATTTGGCCCTTGTCTGTACCCAGAAGATTTGTTCCTTTGTGTGGGCCAATGATTGGGGGCCGAGCCCCTCTCTGGGGCTGATGGAACCGAGCGGACTGTTGACAGGCCACTCACCCTGCTCTCTCACTGCCCCACTCCTCCCAGTGTTTGTCCAGTGTCTCAGGGGTCATTAATCACCGGGCGGACAGCCACTTTACTTCGCCGTACAAGAGCAACAACAAACAGAAAGAAGCTGAAAGCATTGTGTTGTAATGTCTGTCAGCCAACGTTTCGAGGCGTTGCGTGAAACTCCTGATTCACTAAAGTCGACTTGCTCTGACTGATGGTAAACTGAAGTGGGCGCTCAAATTATTGAATGTTGACAGTGCATACGGTTTCGCCATCTATGCGCACACGCCTTACACATGGAACAAAGAAGCCATTGTACTAAATACAGGAAAGAGAGAAACCGTAGGAAAAATTATAATTGGATTGTTAATTTGCATAGCAGGTGCTCGTGTAGATAAGTACATTCGGGTTAAATGCTCATCTCAAGGGTACAACGGAAATGCCCCTCTTGGGATTTGACCTCTCTGTTCAGGTTGAGAGACGAGGCTTTGTTTCAGGATCCTGGAGGAGGGCCTGCCCCACACTGACATCTGCTGGACGAGTGCAGCGGACTCGGTCACACACCTGTCGCCTCCCACCTGGGACTGCCTGTCCGACTGGCAGAAGATCGCCGAGCATTACGTGGAGAGGCCGAGGATGGTTCTCCGCGGCCAGTCGGTAGGGAATCGCTCCGGCCTCCGGGTCGGAGAGGGATCCGTGCCCAAAGCAGCAGTCTTTATTCATTTTATTAAATCACCAAGCTCAGGTGTTTCAGATGTCACCACAGCTCTACTGTATGCTGTATAAAACTATGGCATCAGTACAATATTAAATAATGCATGTGTGCCCTTCTGATAGAATTGTGAGGATGGAAAATAACTGATGCTCTAGTTTGGTTTTCTGTGGTATTTAAGATTATGTGGACAGTTATTTTTAGACCTGGAATCTCGAGTGATTTGACACACTTTTCCAGTAAGAAGCATCGTTTGGCTATTGACAGATGCGATGTAATGAACACTGGAGCCAGACCATCCCTACAGCACAGCAGCTGCCTACACCTGGCACGTGGTTTTCAGTTCAGTTTTTTTATAGCGCTCTTTATGAGGAGCTTTCTTAGGTAGAAACATAGAGAACGGTGTGGTAGAAAAAGCCTTTGACCCAGAAGAAGGGCACAGAATTCCTCTTAGGAGTAAAAATAAAGTCTCTGGGGATTCCTGATACACATATTAGGAAGGAAGGGTTCAATGTCTCAGTTCCAGTTAGACATTACGTTACCTACTGTGACTGTTTCCTGGCTCTGAGTCACTCTGAAGAATGCCTCGGCCAGCGTTCTGCGTCATCATTTACGTAGCCAGTAGGTGGCAGCAAGTACACACAGTTTTCCAAAAGCAACTGTTGTTTTCTGCACAAAGGCAGACTAACCGCGGCTATCACGCAGAGGAATGTGCGATAGTGTGTAAGCATTCTGTTTAATTTATCGTTTAATATTATCATTTGTACAACGAATTGTAAAACATGTAGGACTTTCATTTATACTGACGTCTAAGGTGTCTGTCACACACTTGTCCCACAGACCTCCCTGTACAACAGAGAACTGAAGATGTTCTGGAACCCGGCCCCTCCCAAGTTCACCTGTGCTCCCTCTTTCATCAAGTTGAATCTCTTCCCAAAGTACCAGGTACCCGGTGTGGTCTGTGCGGTCTCCGTCATTCCCCAGTTTAATCGGATTCGTCAGCAGCGAACCGAATGGTTTTTAGTATGACTGAATTTCATTTGTAGATTCCCTCCTTCTGTATTTTTCTGTAATTCTGATCTAGTCTCTCAACGTTCCAGGGCATTTGGAAGGATCTGGCCAGCGAGGAGCTCCACGGCAATCTGCAAGACCTGAGCGACGTGGAGGACGTGGGGCAGAATCCCACGGTGGTTAGTGTACCGCCCAACACTCTCCCCTCTGTTAGCGATGAAGGGTGCGGTATGAACCAGCTCTGCTTAGTAATCAGAGCTATTCCACATAAGGAAGTCATTGCATTTAAAAAAACATGTCTTGAATTTCATCAGAAAAGAAATCGATAATGAAATGAATAGCAGAAAATATATGCCAATTGCCATGAAGAACCTATGGCAGACAAAATTTGGTAAATGGGTAAATATTTACAATGGTCACAATCAGACGGCTCATAGGGCTCAGTCTGCGTTTGGGCAAGCTCCTTTACCTCCAGTGCCACTCGAGAGGCCTAGAGAGTAACAGTTTAAACACATTTTAAATACACAACCCCTATCCACAATATGCCACTTAAATGCATCCTGTACAAACCTTCCTAGGTAATAGTGAGCTATGCTATGGTACATCTAGATCCATGGGTTTCCGGCGGATTAGCTCGCGGCAATCAGGTCCAGGCTCCTGCATTTGGACCTTGACTCCACACGTACCAGACCCCCGCTTACGGGATTTAGTTGAGATTACGGTGGAGAAAGCATTGACCGAGCCGTCCATCTCTTCCCCAGAAACGTGTGCTGTCCAGGCATTCCAAATCAACGCTGGACCTGAGGGAGGAGGAAGCCCGGCCTGTGGCCAATGGCAGCGCGCCAGCAGGCGTATGTATATTTTAAGTGCGTTAGAATGGCTGGCAGATCCTCAGTGGCTCCGTCTCTGACCGACGCTGTTCATACTACACCCAGCCGGAGCGGCCTCAGTCCGCCCCGCCTTTGAGCTCCGGGGGCCTCGCCGCGCTGAAGGTGCCGGGGGACCGCTGGGCCATCCCCCAGGAGCTGGAGGAGGCTCTGAGCCGCGCTGCGCGGCCTGACCCACCTGATCCTCGCGGGCCGGCCGACCCGGGCGAAGTGCTCCCCGCGACGCAGAGCCGGAGCCACCTCCCCAGGAGGAAGCAGAAGGGAAGGGCAGCCCCGGGGGAGAAGACCCAGCCAAGGAGGAGGGGAGGAAAGGGGAGGAAAAAGCTCAGCCCCAGGAAAATGGCCTACGTCCAGGGGAAGCTGAAGGAGCCGCCACGGACGCTCTCCAGGTGAACTGGAAGTCATTGGTGCTGCCAGGGATCCAGCGGCGCTAGCAAATCCAGTGTCAGCGCAATAATGTAGCATGCCGGGTGGAGCTTATTTTACAACATTTTAATGTCAACAAATTATGCACGTCCTCATGTCTTTATCCACTAATAGGATCTTGAATCAAATACAGCACATAGAAAAAAAAACAGCATATAGCGTGCACCTTTAGCACCACACCGCACGGCTGCTAACCAATGTATTGTCTGTGCTCTGTGGCCTCAGAAGTGAATCCCTGTCCCTTGTCCCTGGTCGCCCCGCGGCGTCGCCCCCCTGGCCAGAACTTGCGCTGCCCCACCCCAGCCCCAGCCTGCCCCTGCTGCTGGACTTCCAGCTCTTCACTGCTGAGCACGGCGGCGTCCCCGAGGACGTGGCCCCGCAGGAGTGGGTGAGGGACATCTGGCGTGCCTGGTTCGAGGAGCTCTTCCCACCGCTGGAGGGGTGTGACGGTAGAGGGAAGGAGGCGGAGGCCCTGGATGAGGTCCAGGCCCCAGACAGGGCAGACCTCTCCCAGGCACGGGGCGCCCAACTGGAGAGCGAGGTGACCAAGCTGAGCCAGGCCATGGCCCAGCAGAACCGACCCAGCGCCTTCCACCTGTGCCGGCGGGGGGCGCTACATAAGAAGCTGGGTCGTCTGGACCTGGCACTGGAGGATCTGAACACGGTGAGCCTGAGTGACGGGTTAGGGTTAGGGCTTTTTTCATTTGTGGTTCTTAATTAAGCCATTAATATGGGCCACCTTGCATCAGTGCAATTGGAATATGTACTATTACTGACTTAAATAATTCGTAATTTGTTCAGTTGACAGCTTTGATTAGGTATATTGGCTTAATTATTTCCGTCAGTTGGACAGGGTTTTGGGCTGTTTAAGGTGGGGGTAAAACTCTGGCAGTTCCAGTGTCAATAAAATTTTATAACTTTAAGTAAGTGTTTTTACTGGTATGCACTTAAGGTTCTGCTTCAGGCAGAGCAAAATTTTATTGCGGTACCAAAAGGCTGAAAACCACTTCTCGATTATGAGAAAATCCACCAGGTGGCACTGTGACGCTTGGCTCCATTGAAATATTTCCTCAGAATGTCAACCCAAGTTTAGAAGTTTAGAAATTTTTTAATAGTGATTTAAGAGCTCTATAGCAGGTTTGAAAAGTTTATTTGTATACCGACCGGAATCACTTCTTATCCAAACTATAAATCTTGTGCTAAGTAATTGACCTCGCAAATTTTGATACTACAGGTCAAATCTAAAACGCAAAGCAAAATCTGCTGCAAATGTTACAACAATCAAATTGTATTGATTATATATTCTGTTATACATTTTGTTATAATAACCTTTCTCCTAAAGGCAATCTCCATGGAGCCTAGATTACTGGATGCTTACTGGCACCGCCACAGCATTCATCTGCTGAGGAAAAACACAGCCGGGGCTTTGGATGACCTGAATTTCATCATAAAGCACAACAGTAAACATGCTGGTGAGCATAACCTCTGACCTCTGAATGTGTTAGAATCTTTCCCGCGGTGACCCACAATGAGCAAATGGCCTTCTTAAAGACACGATGAGCCAATTCATATATTTTCCATAAGGCCCTGATTGGCAAAGGCATTTAAATGTTGGATAAATAATTGTAGTGTCTAACTGAAGTGTCTAAATCAGTGTAATTGCATGTAGGATTAAGATCCATTGCAAAGATAATTTTATTAATAACTGAACATATGAACAGGATATTTTATTAGCGTTGGAATTAAAGCGTGTAAATGAGAGGCCCAAGGCGGGTGAGAATCACTTTTTTTCACAGCTGACTCCCCGTGCCGGGACACAGGTGTGCCACACTCTTGTCCATAACTCATACCGGACTCACTCTGCGTCTTCAGCAGTAGCCACTGCACGTCGTTGGGGTTTGTTTCTGAACCTGTGGCTCCTTGTCTTCAAGGCGCCTTCAAGGCCAAGGCCGAGATCTACCGAGCGAAGGGCGAAACCACAGCGGCAATCACAGACTACACCAAGGCCATCGAGTGCAGGCCGCAGGACGACCAGAACTACTTCAGGAGGGCCGAGATGTTCGCCACGAGAGGCGAGGTCCTGCTGGCCATGGACGATTACGCCAAAGTACGCCGCCTCATAACACGCTCCAAGCCAAGAGTCCCAGTCGAAGTTATCTTCGATGACTGCATGCATCATAATGGGGGCCTGATTAGCTTGTGTCCATGCGTTATCACACACTACTCATTATAATAGGATTATTCACTGATGAAATTACATAAGCTGACTTTGGTAGTATGAAATAGCAATTCATTTCCATTTTGTAGCACAGAATATCCTAGATGGGCTAACAGGAAGCCTTGCATTGCAGACGTTCGCCCTCAACCCGGGCAGGACAGACGCTCTGATGACCCACGGGCTGCAGCACTTCCACGACTCCAACTGGATGCTGGCCCTGGCCGACTTCAACCTCCTGCTCCAGCAGGTGCCCGGCAACGCCAAGGCCAGGTGGGACCCCGGGCCGTGGCCCGCACCACAGGAAAACCGCATCAAACCTGGGATTTAAAGAGAGGGGCCGCCAGTCGTTAAGAGCACCGAGGCACAGAGCACACGGTAGCGCTTTAGAGGATCAGTGTAGTCGTGGAGAGCTGAAATCAGATGTGAGCTGCGGGTCGAGGAAGCCGGAGACACTTCATAAGCACAGATAGCTTGGGGATCTTTCAGCTCTCTCATCCCCCCACTGTTAACGCGGCAAAGGTGGGAGACCTTTGTTCCACTGACTCGTAGGACTCTAACACAAGTGTTAGCGTCTAACACCAGGCCAGTTTAATCTCAGATACGTTTTTTTTATTTTTATATATATACATCAAAACACACAGCTAGGGTTTCCACCGGGTTGGCTTCAGTAAAAACTTCAGTTAATACCCAGGTTGTCTACCTTGCACAGGGGTCCAGTTTATATATAAGTGGTCACTGCTCTGGGTCTTTAACTTACCCTATTTTGGGCTCTTGGGTTGTACTTGAAAATCTGAATGGGGAAAGTACTATTGTAGCCTTGAAAAATCTTACATTGCTTAAAATATGTACAGTGGTAGACATTAATTAAGTGTAGAAATGATTCTCATAGAAACAGTTTCCATGTGCTTAAACGGGAGCATTGGTGATTCTCAAGAGCGAAAGGGCCTAGCTGAAAATAGGTTTTCCTGCACCCATTGTCTCAGGACATACCGAGGGAGAATCTGCACCAAGCTGGGCCAGTTTCAGGAGGCTATGGAGGACTTTTCCCTAGCTGTCCACCTGGACCCTAACAACTGGGTGGCCTTCTACCACCGAGGCTGTCTGCTGAGGAAGAGGCTTCCTGAGATGGCCCTGAGAGACCTCAGCACCTCCGGTACAGCAGACCTACGCCTGAAGAGTCCTGTTTAGTCTTCTCCACCTTTCACTTCACTGGCGCTGTTTGTCTAGAAGAGCTGAAATCTTCAGAGTTTGGATGTTCTGCAGAACGTCCTCTTGCTGATTTTGAATGACTCACTTTAGCTTAGACTACTGGATAATGTTAGACTCAAAGAATTACCAACATAAAGAAATTAATGCTTATGGTGCTCCATACAAGACATACTCTCCAGATCACCAAAGTTCTACCACTAAATTTTTGTTGAAATTGAAAATGTAAATAATTTTTCTACACAATCATGAAAATATTTGCCAGGAGAGCCTTATATTAACCCTATTAAATTAAAATGTTTTTAGGCCAAACCCATGCTTATGGGTCAGCAATCGACTCTTACATTACTCAGTGTCCAAAGTGTGACTTTTTCATAAATATTATCACTACCACATAGTAACATAACTTCCTAGTTATCCGTAAAGATCCGTAATGCCACGGGTTCGTGGGCATAGCGAGTTGCTAATCCCCAGCCAAGGTTCCCCGACCAGGTGATGACCCGAGCTTCTCTTGCAGTCCTCATCAATGACAGCCCTGAGAACCTGAGTGCCTTCCTGCACCGTGGCCTGCTGTACACCGAGCTGAAGCAGTGGGGCCAGGCCATGGCAGACTTCCAGGCCGTGATAAAGCTCGACAGGTGATGTCACGGGCGCACGGTCCCCCATCCCTTTTCATTCGCTCAGGTGTTATGCTAAAATACTGCTGAGACGCACACTGTGGCACGCTGCACGATGCATGGTTCGAGGGAGAAGGGGGGGGGGTGCTAACAAGCCGGGAGCCGCATTTCATTTAAACAAACAGAAAAAAACAGAAACAATCAAAATCTTTCCTCCAGGGATTCCTGCAAAAACAGTAAACTAAAGTAACAAACTAGAACAAAGGCCAAAAGGAAACAAAGTCCCATGTGAGGGAACGAAACAAATTGAAAATTCTCTCTCCCTGCTCTCCAAAGACACACACACACACACCTGGTCCTTACTCTATAGAACCTTTTGTTATTATCTTCCATTTCCTCCACCGGTCCACTGAAGGATATTTCATATCTCAGTATTTATATATTCCTGAGAGCAGTCAGGCTTGGAACAAATTTAGATTGTAAAGCGTTGGGTCACAGTAATGCTGCTTAGAATCAAAACCAGGCAAGTAGTGGACTCAAAGCTGATAAATATTCATAAGCATCTACTTCTTCTGGTAAAAAATGTATGTAACATACATTGCAATGTGTAGCCCTCATTTATCTTCATTTCCTCTCTATGGCTCTGCTTCCTCTTACTGTGATAAACGCTCCTTTTCACTTTCTCAGTTCTCCTGAAATGCCACTTTTTACAAAAACATTGGACGTTTTCAAAATCACACATTTGTCTCATTCTAATCACAGGCAGCTTACAGACATGTCACTGGCAGTTTACAGACAC
>JAOYSI010071108.1:24868-50366 GCA_025775065.1 Hiodon alosoides
GTCACAGGCAGCTTACAGACACGTCACAGGCAGTTTACAGACACGTCACAGGCAGCTTACAGACACGTCACAGGCAGCTTACAGACACGTCACAGGCAGTTTACAGACACGTCACAGGCAGCTTACAGACACGTCACAGGCAGTTTACAGACAGCTCACAGACAGCTTACAGACAAGTCACAGACAGCTTACAGAAACACGTCAGAGGCAGTTTACAGACAGCTCACAGACAGCTTACAGACACGTCAGAGGCAGTTTACAGACAGCTTACAGACACGTCAGAGGCAGTTTACAGACAGCTCACAGACAGCTTACAGACACGTCAGAGGCAGTTTACAGACAGCTCAAAGACAGCTTACAGACAGGTCACCGAGAGCTTTAAGTTGGTTAGGGATGAGCCTACATCCACCCACCCCAAAGCCCGGGCAGCGCTCTGCCAAACGTGTGCCTCAGCTGTGCTCTCCCGGTCTCAATCAGCGGATGACAAGAGCTGGATTGGAACCTGTGGGTTCCAGCTCAAGAGGCTCAGTCTGCACTCTGTCCAGCGCCTCTATGGACCCAGACACTCAGGAGGCCTATAACTTACTTCTGTACAAGAGCTGGGAAAGCATAGCATTGTGCCTTCAGGACAGCTCTCCGGTGGACAAATTTGATCAGTGGGTTACCGTGACATTTTCTTGAGAAATTCAGACGCAGCGAAATGGGAGGAAACTAAAAACCATGCTTTAAAACGGGTCTTTGCCCGGAACAGGCGGGATCCTGATGCACGAGGGTCCGAGGGAAAAGGTTTAGAAGTGCTCAGAAGGATGAGGGGAATGTTAATTTGCCAGTGCAGCTCTCTGAAGAGTCTTCTTGGGGAGCGGCGTATGAGCCTTGGCGACGGGAGGCTACCTCTCTGACATAGCTATTAATGGATCCTGTCTCATTTCTGTCCATTAGTGCAGAGGGACAGAGGAGCCGTCCGCGGTGAACCGTGGGCACTCCGAGCCTATGCAATGTAAATTAAAGAAGTCTCCGCTGCTTTTTTTATTTCAGCGGATTTCAGCTATGAATTCTTAGACAGAGCGAGACAGAAAATGTAAGATTTCAACAACAGCCCCAAGATGCATCTGAGGAACGCTTAAATTCCTCGTTCGTTAGTCATAGTTTGGCAATTCAATTGCCCCAGACACAAAAACACTTGGGTTCACTTTTTAGAACAGTAGCTTGTATATAATATATGTAATAGCATTTACAAAATGGAAAGCGGTTTGACGTACTGATCTCTGTGCTCTCCCACCACTACGCCCTGTGTAGGTCTGTGGCAGTGGCGCACGTGAACTTGGGGCTGATCCACATGCTGAAGATGGACCAGAACCACGAAGCCATACAAGTGTTCACCAACGGACTGAGGGAGGACCCCACCTACCTCCACGGATATACGTGTCGGGCTCAGGCACACTGCAACGTACATTTCACAGCGTGCCCTGGTGTCCCCTTTAGTTTGTCCCGTTTGGTTTGTCCCGTTTAGTTTGTCCTGTTTAGTCTGTCTTTAGTTTGTCTTTTGGGGGTTTGGACGTCTTGGTTGCTCTGAGAAGCTCTTAGAATTAGGGACCAGTTCAAAACTCTGACAACTCGCTAATCGCATTTAATAATATTGGATTTAATAGCCATTATTTATTGTTCTATGTGTCTTACTTCTTCAACTCATAAAAAGAAAACACTAGCGGTTTAACAAAGTTTTGATCAGGTCCCAGTCTCACTCTGGAAGCTAATACATTAAGGTGACGTGTTCAATTCAGACTGCTAATTTTGACTGGTCTACGCCAAATAAAACTCTCAACGTGCCACCAAAAGGGATACCTTCAAAGTAAAAGGACCGGCATTATTCTGTGATTTCATGTTAGTTCCTGTGACCTCTGGACTGCGATTTGTAATTGATTTGTTTCCCCGATGAACAGGTGAGCGATTTTAGGAGTGCAGTGAAAGATCTGACTCATGCAATCCACATGAAACCAGACGCCCAGTATCTTTACATCATGAGGTAGAGCTGATTGTGCCTTTTAGACTCAGTATTGATTTTTAAAACAGAGGTTTTGTGTACCGAGATCTGCGACTCTACGCTACATTTCCGCTAAGCTGAAACTTTTTAATGAGTAGTAAAGAGTTTCAGTAATGACTTTCCCCTGTCTTCATTCTTTCATGTTCATGGACTCAAAAGACAGGGAAAGTATTTTCATTGCTGTTTCTTAGCTACGGTAAATATAATAAATTTGTATTAGATACAAATTTAGATATTTAGATATTAGATACAAATATTTGTCTCCTTTTCTGGTGATCAAATAGTTCCTGTCCTGACCCAGTTGTAGGCAACGCTGTACAGAACCTGCGCGCTTGTCTGTTTTAGGGGGCAGTGTTTGTGTGACATGAAGCAGTTTGGGCTGGCGACGTTTTGCATACAGTATGCGGCGGAGATGAATAAAGGTAAGCCGTTCCTCTGCGTGTAAAAGCTCTGTGAGAAGTTTGTCC
The DNA here is from genome assembly GCA_025775065.1 of Hiodon alosoides. Lineage (NCBI taxonomy): Eukaryota > Metazoa > Chordata > Actinopteri > Hiodontiformes > Hiodontidae > Hiodon > Hiodon alosoides. Next base: position 27,377 of record JAOYSI010071108.1, read on the forward strand.
ATGGAGAAATGTAATGTGAAATCAAGTTTAGGAGGAGTAACTCATTTATTAACCGTGTTTTAACGTGTGGAAGCACTAGATGGCACTGTTGTATGTGCAAAGTTTGCTAAATTGCGCAGCAATCCCGATAAACATCAAACAAACAGTAATTCCCATGTTGTGCGTTAAATATGTGAGAGTCTTTGCCACCCCGAAGGAGGTTAACAAACAGCAACACTTTTTATTGAGGATTAAAGTGGATTTGATTGAACTGTATCGCCCTGGCTCATAGAAAGGGTATAAAAATGCTTGCAAAATCAAAGTGAATGAAAAGCTAGTTAGTTAGTGATTTGCAATCTTCTTACTCAGATGATTTAGCGTTGGCCAAAAGCTAGGAGTAAATGTAAGAGTGAAAATGTGTCCCGCGGTGGTTTCTCTCCCGCCAGTCCTGGGCTCGTCCCCGATCCAACAGGCTGCCATGCAGTCCTTCCTGGGCAACAACGCTAAGGCTATCACCTGCCTGGTGGCAGCCGCCGGGGCCCAGCCTTCTCCACCTGTCTTGATCCTACTGGGGAAGACACAGATGAAAGCCCACAAGTACACGGTAGGCTTGCTATCTTCTGTTTGTGGCCGAAACCCAGGCTAACCCCTGTAATCGGCTATTACAAATTGGTGAGAAAATAAAGTAGTCAAAGCTCAGTTTTCAGAGTAATAAAATTGTGAAAGACGAGGATGTAAATGAGTTGTTGTTTTTAGACATTATTGACCAAAAAAAAACCTGACACGTTCAGATTTGACTCTTTGAGTAACGCCACAAGGCCGAGAACGGAGCTCTGCGGGACACCGCAATACTGCCTACACTTTTAGACAATTATGTCTGAAGTGGATTTAACATAGATGTTGCAGTCTACTGTGTGCGCTCAGGTTCAACAGCGCCAACACAGAAAAACAGAATCTCAATTCATTGAGAGTTGTTTACGACCGTGACTAAATGCCAAGGGAATATCCTTGGTAAAACTTGCGTTGCCACCACCGTCTCTTTGAGATGTTGCTGCTGACGTTCTCCGTCCCTATGGTCCTGCCACTCGCTCTCTTATCTGTTTTGTGAATGCAGGAAGCTGTGGAGAGCTTCAGACAAGCACTGGCACTTCTAAGCCCAGACCAGACTGACCTGTGCAACATCCCAGAGGCTGCAGAGGTCTTCTACCTGACGGGACTATGCTATAAGGCCCAGGTCAATCTTCTGCAGGTACTGGAAGCACATTTGAGCTTATTTGAGTCTCATTTCGTCTTATGTATTTTGTTAGTGCAATGCTTTTTTGGGGGCCATTTTGGATATTTTGTCACAAATTGTATATCCCATGCCACAGTGCGTATGGAAATCTTAATGTCCAAGGCTGCACAGAGTCAGTCTTCATCCCAATCGGACTGATGCCATCAATCTGTTTACTACCCATTGATCTTCTCCAGCGTGCAAAGAACCCCTGCCGCCCGATGCAATTTCCCATCAAGGGACATGCTGGTAGCAAGGCTTATTATCTTAGCAGGTTATAAATAACATCTTACTTATCTTGGGATTCAGTAGGTTAGAAAAATGTGACTTTTTGCCCAGTTTTACTCTTACTTTACTTATATTCTGCAGCCATGCTTGTTGCCTATAACACATTTAATATTGTGTAACGAATTCAGTTTTTTTTACACTAATTGCCCAAAACATAATTTTAATCTTTTATTAAACAAGATGCTATGCCGGGATGTTATGTGTGACTAATTGGAATTGACCACTTGTATTTCCATTTAAAGTTGCTCTATCACTTTGCTAGCGGCTAAGTCAGTGAAGGTGGAGGTGAGGCCCAAGCTCCTCTGCTGCTTTAAAGGGAGACAGGCGGACCGGACCTAAAGAGCGGCGATTAGGCACCTCTGATGTCAATTAGAGTTTGGTTTCATTACTGACGATTAAGGCATTAAGAGATCTGTAGAATCTTATCTCGCAAATTCAGTTTTTCTGCGACACCAAGAATAGAAACAATCACTTAGCCCTATGAATAGAACACGATGCTAACCCATTCACCCTATGCGTGCCTTTCAGGAGACTGCGGAAACTTTGGTTTAGATATATGCCAATTTTTTAACATGTTTTTAGATCAGGCTTTTCACCTCAGCAATCAGACTGATGAAAATCATAATATGCTGATTTTAGTAAGGTACAAGGATCTATGATAAAACAATTGTTTTTTACAGTAATAAAAATTATAATTTGAAATGCGAAAGAGTAACTGAAGAATAATATTAGAATAATATATTTTTTTAAACCATACCTAGATTTATCAGTACTGTAAATTTACTGACATAAGAAGACAGACCAAAATAGAAAATAGTTCCAAGCCCTGAATGTAATTTGCATCTTTCTCCCCCCAGCACGCAACTTTAAAGAAAAAACCGCACTCTATTTGAAGTGTCAAGACCCCAGGAGGGACAGCTACAGCTAATCGAGCACCCTCCCCGCCCCTTCCCTCTTTCTGTTGTTGTGTGATAAGGCTTTCTGTGCCCCAGGCCCTGGACGCCTTTGGCTGCGCGGTGAAGCTAAACCCTGACTACGCGGACGCCTACCACCAGCGCGGCCTCTGCCGTATGCACCTGCTGCAGTCCAAGTGCGTGCTGGACTTCAACCGCGCCCTGGCCATTAACCCCAACCTCTTCCAGGTGCGCCGAAACACGACGGTGGGCCACCGTCGGCAATCAGAGCAGTGTTTCCCCAGGGTTAGGAGGGATGTCGAGCCTCTGACCGGTCCCTGCACATAGTAAATCGTGATACAGTAATAATGCTGTAATTATAAAGTATACATGGTATATAAATGATGTATTCCTTCTGTAATAGTGCTGTAAAAATGCCACTCATAGTTTTTTTTTTCCTGCAAGGTCTATTTGAGCCGTGCGGCTTTCTATGGAGCCAAAGGTCGCAACTCAAAGGCCATCTTGAACTGCAACGAAGCCATTAGGTTACAGCCTAGGAGTGTGAGAGCCTACCTTTACAGAGGGGCGCTCAAATTCCACATGAGGGTGAGAGGAGTGCAAACGTTCCTGATCTTCAGTCACCGAACACTCCCACTAAATGACAATACACACACAGACCACACATATTGATTCCTACTGAGGCGGCCAGTGCTAACAAGTCTTGACCAACTGGAAGGATTTCCATTTATTTTGTGATGCATTAGAGCATGTTGCCGAATGAATAGCCTGATAGACTTGTAAAAGTCTGAAACAAATCCTTAAGTGTTGATTCAGTTTCTCAGTCTCAACGCTACAAATTTAACTGCGAAGGGCAGAAGTTCTGCTGTTGTTTGCGTTGATGAAAATGCAGCACATTAATAATGACCAAATCAGTCATTGTTTGGCTCACACCGGGCATTGTTTGACAGTGATTCAGTGATTTAATTTCAAACATTGTGTAGGAACTAAGTAAATCTAAAAAAACGTTGACATCAGTAAACTGTTCCAATTTCCTGTAAGATGGGTCCCTTTGATTTAATTAAACGGCCGCCACAATATTTTACTGTCTGAAAGTTATTCTTTAATGACCACTTTGAAGTGGAGAGATGGTGGAGATAATCGAGTCCTTTGGAAATGTTTTTAAGCCAACTACATACCAAGCTGCAAAATGTGTAACTAGGCTACATTATTATGGAAATTAGGCTGTTTCCAACCTATGGTGCGCAGAAGCGCGCGCACACACAGGAGGGATTATTAAAACCCATTGGAAGGAACTTCAGTTTATACTCTTGCCTTTCATGATGGAAGGAGAAATAGACTGTAAATCAACATAATCTATGAATCCAATTCTCTCCCCTTCTGTGATTGGATGTGAACCGAAGTGTTCCAGGTATCAAGGAGGAAATAGCAGATCAGCATGGGAAATTATAACAGATTGGAAAAGTCTGTATATTTCATACCCAAAAGTCATTAGCTTTTATGAAAGTCAGATCATTCGAGAATAAATGTGAATCGTTAAGAGTTAGATTAAAGTCTCTGATCCCCACATGAGTTCTAATTGTCTTCTCATGAATCTGAAGAGCAAGTTACTTTTTAAAGCATTCAATTGCTTCATTACCTTTTACTTGCAGAGCAGACACCAACACAGTTTACAATTTCTACACTCACACACTTATACAGCTGGATATACAGCTTAAACAAATTAGGTTAATTACCTTGCTCAGCTGTATAACAGCTGGGTGGGACTAGAACCTGCAACCTTTTGGTTACAAGCATATCACCCTACACCACCAGCTGTCATTACAAAGGCCCAGATGTATGAATCCAGAGTCATGTAAGTAGCTGTTCCCAGTGTTAACTTCTCCCCTCACAGAGAAACCCAGGAGTAAAATTGCCCCTGGGCAGCAGCAGAATGTATGTACTCATATGTATGATCTCATAAACCAGAGTATATTTCATTCAGGGCACAGCTCAACTGGGATAAGTTTCAATTAGTTAATTGCGTTCGTTTAATTCAGTAAGCAAGATCGTGTCCAGAATGCAATTTAACTGCATCCTGTTACCAGAATAAAGAAATATTAACAGAATATTGATGTTACCAGAGTTCAGCGATCCACAGACTGGTGATGACTGTGGGTCTGGGCCTGGGCCTTTTTATCACCTCTGCTCTTGTGGGTGTATATTAGTTGTATAATAATAAGAATTATAATCATAATAATATGTTGATAACCATAATGTTGATGATAGTCATTTTCATTTGAAATGTCAGTGAACAACAATGTACTGAAATGTTTTTAAAAGCTGAAAAACTTTGCAATGGTTAATATAAATGGAAAGATAATTACACTTTTCTGTTACAGAAACGGTTGGACTTCCTGTGGGACTATAATATGCTACGGGGTTGAAAATGCAATATAAAAAGTATAAAGAGGGACGGTTGGACGTGCTTAATTTATAGAACACATTGGCGCTTTAATCTTTTAATCCTAAACAGTCAATTGTAGTTGTCCTGTGAGGAAAGATCATGGGTATATTTTCCTGATGCTGGTCCTTACCCAATCACCACAAAGTCGATGTTTTTCGTTGTCAGTCTTGACTGTTTTGTTGCAGAAGTATGAGGGGGCCGTGGAGGACCTGACTGCGGCTATTGGGATTGATAGCACCTGCTCGTTTGCCCATTACAATCGCGGCGTGTGCCTCCAGCAGCTGAAGCAGTATGAACTGGTAACTGTCTGTTTTTGTGACTGCACTTGTGTAGGGACACGACATAGGCAGGCTTCTAACAGCAGGAGATCCATCGCACGTCTGCACCCTATGAGCACCTTTACCTCTACCAAATGAGCCACTTGGGACGCCCCGATCAATGATTTAATAGACGTGGAGCAGCACAGTATTAGATTAATCTGTCATTTCTCAAAGGAAAGTGTAATATTCCTGTAATGCAACTGTAAATCAATGAGAATATTAGGAAAGTAATAATGTACTTTCATATTGTACCGTTTATTGTGTATTGTATAGTATATTATTGTGTTGAAGTTCGAAAATGTGCACTGAGAAACTGCCCTGCAGCTTTGGAGTCACCCCATCCTGACAGCCCTAGTTTTATTTAGCTTGATTTGTTCTCATATTGTTTGTTTTTTCTCAATTGATTTTATAGGCCCTGAGAGACTATGGCATTGTCTTCCTCCTTGCCAACAGGATAGAGATTGACCTGAAAGTTCTGATTAATCGGGCTCTTCTCTATGTGGAGCTGGACGATTATCAAAACGCCTTGCAGGTGAATCAGAGCGCTGAAAGTCACGGGAAAGTCGGTTACCTGAGGCATAGAACCAACCAGGGTCTAGAGTTCTGCACGAGGAATGTAAAAGTCATGGGAAAGACTTTTTAAAAAGTAAAGACGTACAGACAATCGTATTATACAGTTCCTGGAATTCTTTTTCCCGACTCTGTGTTTAACTTTGTTTAAAAACACCCGTGGCGAATACTTTAAGCTACTCTCAGAAATGATTTCCCCCCCTCCTGGTATTTAGAAATGAAATGGAGTGGAATGAAAGCTGAGGCAGTAATGTGTGCGTGGGAGGATAAAAGAGTGCCAGGACTGATTTTGAAATGGAAAAAAGGCACCTGGTCTCACACCACTATTGCGTTAGGTAGAACTTTCTCAAGGAAAAAGCACACACGCACACACCTATTGATACATTTCACAACATACAAAACATTCAGTACTGCTTACTTAGAAAGTCTGGTAGCACCACTTTTTTCAATGAGGCTTAAAAGAATCACATGGGATCTCAGCTGAGTGAATTGTCCGCACAGCACAGCTCTTTTTAGCACAGCTTGTGTTAAACACACAAAACTTTCAGACAGCCTGCGTATACGCCGTTAAACTCATTAACATTGATTAATATGCAAATTATAACTGGTATGTTCATTTACATATTCATTCGTTTAGAAAAAAGCAACTGTTCTACACAGACGAGGGTTTGACCAACTTAAACCTGACGTGTTCCGGATGTGATGGCAATTGTGGCTAATGTAAAGCGAGCGTTAATATAGCTGCTTAAGTATGTTTATCATTGCGATTGGATTTTCCCTTGGCCTTTCAGAGTCTTTTTAAATATTCCTTTTAATAAAATGCATGTAGCCATGGTTACTTTAAATTGCGAGATAAATCAACAGATAGCAAATATCTGACACATGTAATGTGGAGAAGACGTGATGGAATGGAAATATATGCATTGTCCTGAACAATCAAACCATTGTAGTCCCTAATATCAACTCATAAAGTCACTCTGTCCGGTTTCCCTCCCTCAAATTGCTGTAGATTGTGTTGACAGAGTGAGGTGGATCTGCTCTTCGTTAAGGTTGTATTGATCTCTAGCAGTGGTTGCTTGCTCAACCGTAGGGCTATGAAATATGCCCTGGGGTCCAGACCAACCTTTGACACTCATTGCCAACTTATTTTCTATGACTACCGAAGAAGTCTACACTCAGTGCTCCCATGGTGATAACCTTGGGCAGCTGTACTAAGCAAAGTCTGCTCTGATTTTCAGTGACAGCATGTGTAAACTTGCATGCTATATATGAACATTCAGTTGTGTTGCATTTTTATTGATTTTTAAATTAAAGACAGGTTTGCGTGAAGACAGATCACTTGCTCTTCCAATGAGAATAGTATTATGGCAGAGCTGCTGTCTGCCTTGTTGTATACAATGCAGAGAACATTTTCCTTATAATTTAGTGCATGTATTTAAATGATGACTTGTTTTCTGTTACCCAAAACGACTGATTGATGTGCACCGTTTGCTGAATTTACCCTGTCTACTGAACTATTGCCCTTCTCCCTGCAGGACTTCAAAGCTGCTTCCAAAATGAACCCAGACGATGCCACCATCTACCAGGCGCTAGGGGTCTGCCATCACAGGTCTGTCGCCTGTTTCTGCTTTCACAAACATGTTATCCACTTAGCGAGTGTCGCTTTAAACAGCCGAGCAGAGTGCAGAGCCCCCGTGGGACGTATGTTATGTGCCCAATTAAAAACAAAAAAGAACTTTGTCCCATCTCACCTCTTCGCATATATCTGGTCATGATTAGAGAGAAGATTACGATTTATTTAAAGGACAGAGATAAAATAACTGTCAGAAGCGAGGTTTTTTTCCAATTTCTAACGTTTGCCAAATTCTCTGGAACCTTGACAATCGGTGTCTTGTTTATCTGCGGTTTGATCTGTAATCTCTTTTTCTTCCCAAAGATAGTTTTTTATTTTCTCAGAACATTGCTCAGGACACAGGACACATAGTAACGCGTGATGGTTGGCCTTCTGAAATACCTCATGAAGTTGTTTTCGTTGCAGCCAGCGCCTGATCTGTACCTGAATCAGTGGAACACAGGAAGGCTGTGGCACGAGGCCCTGGTTTAATAAGGAACATATGAGGATCTAGAAACAGACCCCATGCACTTAGGGGCACATTTTAATATGACATTTTTTTAGCGACAAAAATAACTCCAGACAGTCCCGGTTCTTACATCGTGTACATCTCGACGGATGGCATACGAGAACCAAAAGCGCGGGCATTTCCTGGCGGTCGAGTAGAGCGCACTCAAATCAAAGGTCTGAGATTGGGGGTTGAAGCATTGCTGGATCCTTCCTGGAGTAATGAGTGGAGGTTAACAGGAATGCGATTGTTTAGCGCTGGCGGCGGGATTAGTCGCGTGACTCTCACTTAGGCGCTGAAGACCTGTCAGGGCCAATCACGGCAGTGCGAGCCGCTGTCACGGGCTGGATAGAGCCCTTATTACTATCACTCTGCGTGAGTATCAATATCAGACACATGGTAGTAGATCTGAGTCTTAGGTTACACTGCGCCTATCTCAGAAACACTCGCCTGAACACTCACCTTGGTCCCGGTTCAATTGCTGAATATCAAAAGAACCCTCGGAGAAAATCTAACTTTTAAGAGTCGTTCAGATAAAATGCACATAATATTTTTAGAAGAGTACCCTACCAGCATTAGGCTTCTGAATATTTGATGTGCTGTGTACGTTACCTCAGATTGGGTGGCTGGTATGAAACAAAGGGAAAATTGTATCTAATTACCAGCATTAAATCATTTCCATTTCATAACTGAATGTGCGACGAGAGCTGCCGGGGTGGGGTAATGGTTGTGATTCAGGGCGAGAGTGTTTGCCCATTGAAATCGCTGTCGCCGTCGTTGTCTTTGAGTGACGCGTTTAACCTTGGAACGTGCGCCGCGGTAAGAGGACAAGTATCTGACTCCCTGCGGGAGTGGTGCGCACTTTTTTCTGACTCTCAGGTGCTCAGGAGTAATATCAGAGTGCATTTAAGGGAGAGGACCGCTGCCTCAAATTCACCTTCTGGCAGCTGTGTGCTGCGTTGCACTGACATCCACCCAAGCAGGATCTCCAGGTGTCGAGCTGCTGCAGGGGTAACAGAACCTTCCAAACGAGCGGCGGGCGACTTTCAGAGAAACACTTGTGTCAAATAGTGTTTAAATAATTTGCTTTTTAAGTCACCCTGGATACAGGTGTCTAACATAAAAAAAAGATAAAACTGTTGTGTTCCCAAGAATTTGTGATGACTGACTTGAACTTTCTGTAAAGAAGAATTTATTTATACCCAGGTAGAAAAGACAAAAAATGTTAGTCCTGGTTTTACAGTTCAGTTTCTCTTCCAGAGACAAGAATATATGTAAAAGAACTGACTTTACTTTTCCGTATCACGCACTGTCAGACAGACAGATAGCTCAACACTATGAAAAGGATTCTGTCTCAACCTAAAGGGATTATTTGTCAAAACCACCAGTCAAAGTGTTGCCTGCGTCCTCTGTAGTTAAGTTTTTAACACTTCGCTGGCTGGCTCCCAGCGTGTAGTGGAAATCACTGTCACTCTTTGTGTTATGTCTCGGGAACTGTTCCAAAATCTTCCAAGACAAGCAAATCATTTTTTAATGGTCTAAACGCAGCAGTTATGGCATAATAATTAATTCATAAAACATTCTGTTAAATTGCATTGTTTATGTAAAACCGCAGGATATGTTTTTAAAAAAAATAAATCATCTTTCTCGCTCTCCCCTTTTCTCTTCTCAAAAGTGTCTGTCACCAGAGGTGAAGAAGGCTGTACTGTATGAGTTACTGTGCTCAGTACAAAATGAGTTTGTTCCGTATGTTAATCCTTTCGTGCTGTTTGCACCGGTGATTATGTGCTTTAGCATTATTAGGGTATCAAATGACAGCGTGTACTTTGTCTTCTTGTGCACAGTGTGGGTCTTTATTGCATCCTGCGTGCGTTATTGTTAGCTGTATGAACCTGCGTTGTGCACGGTGTGTATTTTGGTCTGCCACTTGAGCCGGCTGCGTCAACTTGTCTGTAGACTTGGGCAGCTGGAGCTGTCCGCCGAGGCCTACAGCCTGGCGGTGCGACTCAACCCCTTCTTCCTGGAAGCGTACGTGGGGCGAGGGAACGTCCTGATGGACTACGGCCACGGCCAGGCCACCAAGCAAGCCCAGAGGGACTTCCTGTCCGCCCTGCGTCTTGATCCTCTCTGCTCTGCGGCCCGCATTAACTTGGGGTACAACTTCCAGGTAAAAAAAAAACCCCCAAAAAAACAGCCACCTTGTAATTTGTTCATGTTTAGCTGACGGGGGATAAGGGATTTCAGTCGCTAGTCTCCGTATCTTGGCATGAATTTCCTGGAAATTTCTACGAAGCGATGCACTTTTTTCCATCTCTGTATAATCTGGATCGTTTCGGATCGTCAGGTTCTTGGGTCCTTCCAAAGAGCTTGGAATCAGTTCACTGTGGCCATCGACCTCGACCCCAGGTGCTGGGCGGCGTTAGAGGGACGGGCTGTCGTCAACCTGCAGATGGGAAACACTTTTGGCGCTTTTTACGACATCAACGCTGCCGTGAAGGTAGCTACTGAACACATTTCACAGGAGGGGTACATACATGTTGTAGTGGATCATATGTATATATGTAAGGGTATATACATGATCCAGCAGTAAATTATGAATTATTATTTGTTAGCTTTACATGGAGGGATATGTACTGACACAATTTCTGACCGACTACGGTAACTCTAGCACTGGGTTCAGATCTATTTTCCATGCATACTATATTTAAAGAGAAACCACTTCAGGCTTTCAAATTAAATGTGTTTCCATGTGCGAGGAAGAAGAAGGAGACCAAAAATACATAATTTATTTACATGACATAATAGACTCAGTCATTCTCATTTATTGAGATGGATTTCTTCATTAGATAAATTAGATTTTCAGTGAGTCAGCTGACTTTCAACGGCAATGTCCCAGTGGTTCCATTAGAACAGTAGAACCCTCCACCTCTCGCCACTGCATCACACGCTCTCCATAACAGGAATATTTTTACAGAGTTCTGGCCCTTTTAGAAATGAGGTGGTTGGCTGTTTATGCTATGAAAGGGCTGAAAAATGGATCTTCACAGATCCCCAGTTACAGAACTCAGCGTCAGGAGGAAGCACAGAGAAAGGGCAATATTTCTCCAGTTGTTTTTCCTCTCACTCTTGCTCTCTCCGTTTTGCAGATCAATCCTCTGTCCGATCAACTCCACACAAACCGTGGCGTTGTAAACCAGTTTATGGGTGATAACGTCAGTGCAATGAAGGACTATAAGAAGGCCGTCTCTCTCAACCCAAAGTATGCCCTGGCCTTCTTCAATGCCGCCAACCTTTACTTTTACAATAGGCAATTTGAACAGGTAAGGGCTGCTTACACAATAACGTCGTGGTTTTGCGTGTGAGTGCAAAGAAACAAAACCAAAAAGGGAGAGAAACAGCTGCAGCCAAATACAATACAGAAGAAGTTTTTTAGGTCAGGTTTTTTAGGTTTTTTTTAATTCCTTAGGGATATTCAGTATTTTACACTGTAGGACTTTTTATGCGTTCAATCCATAAACTTATCAACAAATATCGTTTTCCATAATGCTGATAGACTCAGGACCAGAGGAAAGGATTTATGATATAATCTGGGTAGTAGAAAGCATATAGATTGACAAGTATTGGATAATTGATCAAAAGGTTGCAGGTATAAATCCAAGGAGGGGATACTGCCGTCGTGCCCATGAGTAAAGAACTTAACCAGAATTGCTCAATAACGTTCAGTCGTATTGCGGAATAAAGTGCAGACCTGTAAATGATGTCGGCTGTATTGCAAAGGAGCAGTTCTGAATTGATATTCCTGAGGACTTGATGATTCATGGGACCCAACTGTCATCGTTAACCGGGAGGCTTAGTCACAGGTTACCGAGGCAGAGGAGTGGAGGAGAGTGAGTGGGAGCTTGGAAGGGCTGTGAAATCAACCCAGAAGCGCCGATGGGCCTGTCTTGCAGGCCTGCGAGTTCTACAGCCGTGCCTTGGAGCTGGACCCTGAGGATGAATCGGCTCTGCTGAACCGGGCTATAACCTGGACCCTGCTGCGAAAGGTTCCCCAGGCCGTGGAGGACTTCTCCAGAGCGCAGGGGCTGAACCCCTTCTCCTCCCACGTGTTCTTCAATAGGGCCACCCTGTACTGCTCCCTGAGGAAGTACCGCTCTGCGGAGAGGGACCTTACGCAAGGTGTGTCTCTCTAGGTTTCTAACCTCTCTATCCCCTCGCAGAGTTTTTAGGAAGTCAGTACTTCAGTCAGTCGAAATATACAAGCATTCAGTCTGCTCTCTAAGTTTCGCCGGAAACTCCTGGCTGCATAGGTAAAGTGATTTTTTATATTTACAATATTAAATTACTAAATAATAAATATGAATGGTCTTATTTTCACAGTGATATTTCCTAAGACGACTATCTTTCAGTTTAGAAAAAATTTAATTAGAGCTGCTTCCTATTCTAATATAAATAATATTATATTTTTAAAATTCCTCTTGCATTTTTTGTGGTCCAGAATGCAGTATTGATCGTTATGATTGTGTACCAAAACCGGTTCCTTCTCGGGTGAAATCTGACAGATGGCAGTCCCTTTGTTAAAAGTGAAAATTAAGAGGTAAACAGCATTTTTATGAAATAATTTCCCTCCCATGATAAATTTGCCAGTGGGGCATTATACATTTCCCATGACAACCCTATCTTGGCAGCTTGGCTACTGCATAATTCACAGCCAAGCTGTTTGGAGTTTAATGCACCAGTTGTGTCGCCGAAGCAATGATTTGAAAGCAGCCACAATTTCATCTGGATGCATTATACCCAAATGTCATCTCCCTTGGTTATGCTATGTGATCTATGTCTGTAATCCTATTTCTATAATCTATATCTACATCTAGATCTGAAGATTTTTAAAATCAATATGTGTGTGTGTGTGTGTGTGTGTGTGTATATATATATATAGATATCTATATCTCTCTACCTGGTTTTTGAGATCGAACCACAGATGATCCAAAGAACGGACGTATGGTCCAACACATTTGTGTGTTCACATGACCGCTTCATGCTGGATTTCATTCCAAAGCAAACAGGTTTCTGTCCAGGTCTATCCTGGGACTATATTTTTATTTAGAATTGTTACACTCTTGGTTCGTCTTTTCCCTTAATCCTAACTAAGAGTTGTCTGGATCTGCGGATTTGAAACAACCGTAGAGAATAACGTGACCTTTTTTTCCTTTTCTTTTCTCCCCATTCAACGTTTAATAAATTCAATTACATTACCGTTAATCTTTCATTTCAGCCCCCCCCCTCCATTTGCCATCTTTTTTATTATATTACAATGCATATTTTTGTTGAACCTGTGTTTCCCTCCATGTGCCGTGCCACGGTGTTCTTTATATCCATGAGAGATATTAGTTGAAGGAGAACCCCTACATGAACACAAAGGCTTCTTCACAGTGTAAAGTGGCCCTGCAAGAGAGGCCGCTATGGTAGTCATGGGCGTTTCATAATTTTTTCCCCCCTAAAAAAGAGAAAAGAAATCGGAGGCCGCTCCAGGTTGCCATGGTAACAGCCGAAAACCGCTAAAGTGAATCTTACATGTGATAATAAGAGTAGTCCTTTGTAGTGGACAAGAGAATGAGCCCATGGCACCAAGATTCAACTCATTGATTCATAATGTTCGTTCTGGTTTGTGAATTGGCGCACCTCGCTGGGGATATATACAGTACACTTATCAGACTCTGACAGTTACAATAGGTTTTTGTGGCTAGATATCCATCTGAAATTCTAGACTGAGGGAATATAATTTAGAGTGGCAATTTCACTGGATTATACACAAAGACGGTTCCACCACAGTGTGATCACAGGCAATACTAACAAGCTGAAGAAAACTTAGTCCTCAAAATTGCCACGCTACAATTTGCGAATGGAGTTAAGTGGGTGATTACTGGTGTGCATATTTGCTTTAGATCTTTATTCTTGCGTGTGAATATCTTATAGATTTAAATAAATTAAAAAGAAACGTGTAATACAAGGCCAGTGATGTGCTTCTCCCATCTTCCTCCTGCGTTTTCAGTCTTCTTTCTTCTCGTGTAATTAACAAAAGCCTAATCCAGAAACACCTTTTTAAAGCATATCCATTCATAGGGAGGTGTAGAAAACCAAATCTCTCACCCTCCACTTTATTAAGATCTAATCTGACTACAGCATCTTGAATCGTGCATTAGGATGGACGGTTGCTAGGCCCATAGAAATCTCTATTGCTCTGTTACTTTCTGTTACTAATTTCTCTAAGTATATTCAATGTTAGAAATAAATGTAAGAAACACGGTACTACTGGAGGCCTCTGAGTCATAAAGATAATTATAAATATACTATTTGTGTTTAGCCTCCAGATAGTATTTTTTAAAAAGTTGGGTTTTAATACGACACTTACTTATTATTTAAATAAATACAGCTGTGGAACCTTTGTGCTAGTGTTTATTCATGAGTTTAACCGCCAGACTGATACTGAATATCTTCAACTTAATGCTACATCCCTAGCCTGAAGATCACTTAAACGCTTAAGGATAATCTGAAAGTCATATTAAGATTCCATGTAATTATGATTTGAATTATGATTATTTATATCAGTACCTATCCCTGAGGTTTATCAACTTATTGTGGGAAAATCGGGCACGATTTACAGATTTCTCTTGCAATTAGAATACCTCTACTATATTAATTAAATGTATTATCTTTGCAACAACTTCTGTATGAGTAACCTGTATCTTCTGGCATCTCTATTTAGTTTTAGTTTTTTAATTAAAAAGGAGGCATTTGAACGCTAATATGATAAGTCTTTTTAATAAGGAAAATATGGAAATTTACCTTTATCTATTTTTTATTGATTAGTTCTTTATGTTTATCTTGCCATTTGCCACTACGACCCTATCACCAAATCAATATGCAAAGCCTGTGCGCTTGGTTGTAAGGCCATGCGGCAGACGTGTGCATGTTGACTCTGCAGCTGCCCTTTGAAGATGCCATATTGGACACGGGGCACGTCAGTTAGAAAATCGGGTGCAACGTAGTACCACAATGTCCGCTTGTGTTTCATTTCCCCTCCAGCTCTGCACCTCAAGCCCGGCGACGCTTTGGTTCATAAGCTCCGTGCAGATGTCCGCGGCCATCTGGGCTTGACCGAGCTGGCGTTAGCAGACTACAGGATGGCTGTGCAAATCCAGGAGGCTGCGCTGCGCTCCTGCTGTACCTGGGAAGCAGGCTAACTGCATGTTACAGGTGTAGCTTTGTGTAAACGAAATGTAGATAAGCACAGGACAGCTCCCACCTATTGAATTGGACAACATGTGAATACAGACCTCAGAGGCTGAAGAGCACTATCAGCACTGTTTTCAGAAATGAATGTTGCTGAACAGTTGGGCTATTTTCTGAAGATGTTTGATTTGAAATATATAAAACATGACCTGCATCTACTATTAAAAAATCTCTCTACAGTGTATAATAAATAACGCAATTATTGAGTTTCATTTGCAGATTGCTGATATTTCATAAAAGGTAACTTAAGACCCAAATGAAAAAAAATGGGAAAGTCTAAATTGATAATATGATAATCCGATTAGCATTGATAAGAATTTTGGTACCTTTGAGAAAGATTGAAATTTCCACTCATTTTTTTTTTTTTTTGAATAAACATGAGGTTATTTAAATATCGCTTTATTCTTAATCCGCTATACAACACACGTCCCTATTGAGTTTGTTTGCTAGCCAAGTTTGGATCTTGGCTGTTCATATGAAGTCCCTTTTCAAGTCTAAGCATGAAATTTCCCTCTTCAAAAATGCTTAAGCAGACCAAAATGACTTTTACTTTCGCAGTAAAACATAATCCACAACAGTGCCATGAACTGTTTGGGATTTGCATAAGTTTTTAGGCGCAGCGCAGTGCCGTTCGATACAGTACAGTTTTAGTTTTCGCGAGGCACTGCTACCCAACCTTAGTCCTACTGTAATACCGAAACAGAAGGCAGAATATCCTACAGAGGGTTCATTTTGAAACGTAACGACTTTGAGTACATGGCACTGCAAGTTTGTTACATTTCAACATGGACAGTGAGCGTGATATTATATTTTATTATGTTATATACATTTTGTTATTTGCTCAGTTCAGCTGTGCCTAGTTTCTGAATGAGCAGAACAGGATTCACCCAAGAGTAGTTTGGCCGGTCAGAGCTCCAACCCCCGCCACATTTCTGCCACTGCGCTAAATTTTGTTGATATGGGTGAGGACGACCAGGAAACGTGGAACCAAGGGGGATCATATCTAGTGTTGTCTTTTAACAAAGACCTCGGCGTTTATCCTGGGTAAAGAGTAAGCAAATAGATAATGATTTTGCTGAATAAACATCAAACATGGCAAAGAAGTGCTAATGCCTGGTGCTCTGTGGAAAAGTGAGTTACCAACTGAGAGCAGTCATAATGTGGCCTGGAAAAATAACTTTGGTCTAATGGATCTAATGACTACTGGGTTGCTGAAAGGTCTTTGATTACTGCATCTATTTCAGATCTTTTTTGAGTTTTAAATTGTGCTGGATACATATGCATTACATTAGATCTGATATCCATCGTCTCATTGTCATCAAAGGACAAAAATAAACAATCAAAATGGAACAACAGGAATGAAAAAATTAAACGTCAAAACCGAACCACCTCACGTACACTCTTGTCTCTTCACTTACACTCTGTTGATATGTCTCCCATTTATATCCTTTGGAAATAGAATACGCTTACCCTGGTTGATCTCAGAATAATGAATTCAAGCAGGTTAACGTTGTTTTTAATATGTGGTTCCTTTCTTACCTCATTAGTGCTTAGATGGGCAGCGGCATCGACAAATTATACATTTGGCTCCTGACATTTAAAAGCATCGATAAACAGGTCACCAGGAGTAACGGGTCAGACGGCTCTCTGCCCACGAGCACTCGGACGTGTCGGAAACACCTGGGAGAAGGGGATAATGGCATCTCACATTGCCTATTCATTAATGCAGAGATGAAATAAAAATAAACAACAGCATGCGCATACACCCATTGGATTCCATGAATAGCAAAGGTTCACCTGACACCACATTCTAGTCCACTAGGCTAGTTTAGATAGACAAAGTTCTGCAGCTGTTTTACAAAGGAGTGCAGGTTATAATGCACCCAAGCCAATTCGCTTGCATGGTTACTGTGTATATATATATATATATATATATATATATATATATATACAGTGATCAGCAATATGGCATCTGGTGGCCAGGAAGCCAAAATATCTTATATATTCTGTCTCTGCCTTGCTTAAAAACTATCTTAGATTTACAGCTGGTCAAATTGGTCATGAGCTGGTTGATAAGCTGGTCGAGCTGGTTGATCATCTTGCTCAAACTGGTCACGAGTTGGTCAAGCTGGTTTTAGCTGATCAATCAGCTCCCAGTTGCCAGTTACCATGTTCCAAAACATATGTCGTGCTGGTCTCCAACTTGAACTGGTTAAATTGGATTTTCCAACAGGGTGTAATTCGTAGTGGAAGAGAAAATAACAACATTACTTTGCCCATCGTACTCTCTCTGAATCAACACGTCCTGATTCTTTTTTTTTTTAACAAAATATGAATATGTGTATTTCCACAAGAAGTAAAAGCAAACTATTTAAATATTTTATATATTTTTCAGTTTTCTGAGGAATATGCTCCCTGATGGAATGCATCAAAGGTAAAATAAAACTGTAATCCTATGTCAGGGAATCCCCAGTGTATTAAACCAAGGTCTAAATCTGCGTGGTTCAGGCTATTTTAAGTGTCGGATCCCATTTCAAAACCCTATGTTTTTCATGCTCTCCATTTAATTTAGAATTTTTTGTGTGTGTGGGCGTGCAAAGGATCAGCTTCTTTTTTTTTTTTAAATGACAGACGCTTCTCTACAGACACCAAACACAAAACAATAACAAGCTTTCTAAAAACAAGCCCGAAAGGTCCTGAAGAGGCTGAAAACAACTGCGGAGCTCGCTGGCTCTGTGCCACGGGTGCAGGGCGGGTGGAGTAACGCGAACCCCAAAGTGAGAGAGGAGCCATCTGTTCCACTCTCACGTTGAGCTGTTATGTGTCTGCAAATTACATTTCAAGGGCAGCGTGGGTTGTTTTGCTGAGAGGTAAAAAGGAAAAAGAGAAATAACACCCGAGGGGGCGCGCTCGGTTGGACGGACGGACCGCGTTTACCAGACTATGACAACAAGTCCGGCGGTTTGGTGTATGGCTATGTCAGCTGCGAGGCTTTCCCTGGGTGTCTGGGTTTACCACTTCCCATTAAGCTGGTTTAAACCATGTGGTAGGCGTCGATATGACATTGAAAGCATCATTACCGGAACACTGCCGCAGCCGCCGAAATACAATTAAAGTTTTCAAACACATCCGCCACCTGGTGTCTCCTGAAATGTAGAATCAACATAAAGGTTGCAAATTGGCAGGCTATTAAAGTACGCATTAAATAAACCTTAATGAAATAATTTGCCTTCTCTCAGGCTTTTTTCGACATTGACCTTTTGCCAGAGGTTCCAGACCCCTGTGCGAATGTATTTGTCAGCTTTTACTTGTAAACATCCTCTTATCAATATTATTTCCTCTTTTTTTTTGAGGCCCGGAGTAACATACCAAATGGATCTTCTTTATTGAATAAAGCAACAGGAAGCTACTGTTTCCCTTCAGGAGTCCTTTACTTTTCTCTGCCAAGGCCGGTGCCATGGCTGATCAATGTGCACTGGGAGTAAACTGCATTAGCCTGACATGTGACTACCATTGCCAATCCAGCGTCCTACTCAGGAAAGCTGTGTCCCAGGATGGGCGTCGTTGCTGAATTTTAAACATGAGAGCATAACCATTAAATCATTCACGTCATTGTCATTCATTGTGTTTGATTTCGGTGTATACCTAGAAAAGCAGGGCTATTTCTGCGAACTGCGGTCCCTTAAATCGCTACATCTCTGCCTGGCCCAAGCAAAGACCAGAGCACTTCCACCGGGCCGGGCTCGGTGTTTAACAGATGGCTGCCATGGGTCACCAGCCGACTTCTGGGGACGGGTCCAAGATGGAGTGATGAATCTGGCTCGTTGGAGAAGGCGCTTCTGAGCTCCTGCTGTGTGATGACGCCGCGCAGAGATTTCCGTGGTGGGTACACCGTGTCGTTATCACGCACTCGAACTGGAGGGAGTTAGAGTCGTCTGTGAAATGAAGTGCCTTTCGGCTCGGAGAGAGATCGGCGTGCTCTCCCACGCCGCAAGGGCGGGATCTGGTTTTGTTCCTCCTGTCAGAGGTTTCTCCAGCTCCACAGATTGGATTGCGACCTATCCCAGTTTGCAAGATTTAAATGACGTGGCGATGAAAAGCACTACCACAGCCTGACCCGTTCATTTTTTCTGTTGCTTCATGTGCACTTAGTACATCTCATCACTACAGCGGTTGGGCGAATCAGCGAGAAACCTCCACAGCTGGATACCCTCCACGTGTTAATTGTGGATCTATCCTGCAGCTTTGTGTGTTTGTTGTCACTCAATGCTGAGATGTTAACCATGTCTTGCTATAACCATGGTAACGCTGACAACACGAAACAGGCAAGCATCTCCTAACTACGAAACTAAAGATTTGTCCATGAGAAACAGGAGACATAATTAACCATATATTTACGTGGCATACGTCTCACAAAATAGAATGGACTCGGTTCTTGATTTTATCCATTGTTTCAGAATTAACCTGTCTATTATAAATGTATTGTCAAATATAAACGTCTCAAAGATTTTACCTGCGCATGTTCATAAATAGACGCCATTACCTTAACCTTTGACCAGAATCGGCTGAGTGAGAGTGCAGTTCTGTAGCAATCGTTTATTTAATGACGTTTTTATAGGAAAAAGAGGTGGTTGTCAGGTGTGAAAAAACACATTTTTCTGGCCCAGGTTCAGTTGCACCTGACCATCTGGACGAGGTTGTTTACCATTCGCAAGCAGATCTCGTTGGAAGGAAGGAAGGGATAAGTGTGGTAGAAAATGAGTGGTAGAAGGTTTTTAACAATGAATTCACCGGACCGAAAAACACATTCAGATGCAGCTTACATCGTAATCCTCAGGGTTTTCAGGTAAGCAAACAGAAAACCTACTGGACAAAATGTTTACAGCTCCTTGTGTTTTTAAGGTGCAGAAAACACCGAAACCGCACAGGGGTTGTGTGGCTGGCCCGCTAGAGCCCTTCTCCGGTAACCGTAGATGTGAATTGTACACGCGTTAATGTGGAACTCGTTTCGGAAGACTTAATTTAAGACATAAATGGGCATAATTTAAAACCATAATAGAGTAGAAATAAGCCACAAGTTATTCTCCCTGCCAGTACATTTCTAAATGAATGTCAAAAACCGAGCAGAAGAAATGTCCAGCCTATTTATCACTCTCAGGTAATCAAAAGTGCAGTTAAAAAAAAACTTAATTGTATATTTAATAAATATTGGACAAGAATTTTTAAATATATTTATTTTTGAATCGATTATTAGTAATCAAGTTTTACCAGACCATCCTTTTTTTAACTCATGGTAAAATCAATGTACCTCAAAAATAGTTTGAATATATTTCTGTTCCAAGTACGTCAGTTTTAAATAACAAGAGGGCAGTTGCTTTCACCTTCACCCAATCAAAACGTACAAACACTTGTCATTTGGTATTCGACACCACATAACAGAGGAGGGTCAACTAATCTTCTGTGAGGTTATTAGGCGGTAGGGGAACATATTTCAGGGAGACTAATAGACATACAAATGTGACTATATCATCACATTTTCACAACCATTTCTGGCACATAACCGAGGGATTTTAGTTATTTGTTGTATTGTTTCTGTCACATCATGATCTCCATCACCACAGAGATTGGACTGCTGGTTGCCGTAGAGACTATATCAAAATGATTCATTATTATCTTATTATTATTTTTCTACCTGCTTTAAGCTGTCAGTTGTCTCGACTGCCTTTTCTGGGGTTGGGTAAGTAGCCAGTTTTTTTTTTTTTTTTTTTTTCTGGATCTTTCTTTTAGTAAGTAAATATGTTGAATGTGTTTTGTATCACTTTGTTTAATTTTTATTAGGAATTTTTTACTAAGTCGTTTCACCTCTTCACGACCAATACTGCCACCACGCACAAGGCTGAGGAAGTACAACTAGGCTCGTCCAATCCTAGCTGCCTTTGAGCCACCCGTCTCTTTTACACTCTGGAGGTAATATAGCCTGCACGAGACATCCTGTGTGAATTGGTAGACAGGCACAGCAATTCCTTGTTTTCCAAATATGTAAATTAATTGGGAATTAATTTAAATTTTTAGTGTAATGCGACAAATGCCTGCTCTATGCCTTTCTACAGATTACAGGCTTAATGGTCAACTCAGATTTTCAACCTTGATTCTCATGACCTACAAAAGGATCTTTGTCTATTTTAAATCAAAGTGAGTAACGTCAACAAACAAAAAAAGTATCTGAAAACTAATTGCCAAAATCTTTCTTTCTTGAACCTCCACTAGGTGGTACTGCACATGTTAACTTTACTGTGAAGCCAAAAAGTGCTATTTTTGTATGGGTTTTGTTTTCAGTTAGCTGCCAACCCCCTCAGACACACAATTTTCACAGTCTTTGCCAATAATTGTTGGAAGAACTGGGAAGTGGCTGACAATGAAAAGTAATGAGAAAATTACATTCGCGAAGCTGGGGCACTCAGGATCAATTAATCACTAATTCATGGCTTCCGCTCTGTTGTCTCGTAGTAGAAGTGTCAGGCAAGCAGCCTGGGGCACACCCCTCCCACTCTGCAGACTGATTGGTCTTTCAGAACCACCTTCAAGCCAGTGTCAGCTGACCAACATCAGGAATTACGTCACACGGCATGAGCCTTCTAATCTCAGATAGCAGAGCCCAGTTCATTTACCTGAAAAGGCTGTCCATCTCCCCAAGGAAGATGATACAATATGTATCTGAAACCTAAACTGGGAGTCGGTGATTGGGAAAACAGGCTTCAGGAAAAACTTAATTACCACACAATCAGGGATCAATCAGCCCTCTTAGTAAATCCTTCTCTACAGAATTTATTCATAAAGAAAATGTGTTGAACTCTACAAATACCGTTGTAGTTCCCCAAGACCCAGATGCGCCATCGCAAAGTTTCAACCAGGAAATGTAGATAAATATTTATAACGTTAACAACTTGCGCCTTCATGCACAGTTCTGTGCGACGGTGCAATTGGGAGTAACAACCCAGCTTTATGCTTATAATCAGTCCTGGTCTCGGGATGAATGAGCCTGGTTTAGGAGCTGACCTTCATCAGCGTTCTCTGAAGTTCTGAAGGAATCAGCAATCGGGCGGGTAAAAAACCATGCTGTTGTTTATGATATCTGTTCTATATGAACGAGGCCCTGCTGAGCGACACGGCACGCAGGGAACGCCGCTAAAGGGGCGAGCCTAAGAATGAAGGGAAGGGAGGTTCCCGAGGAAAGCCGACGCTCCGTCAGAACGGATCACCGGTCGCTTCCGAGATACACGAGAAGGGACGTGACTGCTGCTCAGTGTGATGATACAGGACGTGGCCCGCTGCGACCAGGTGCATTTCCTGGTAACAAGAACCAGTGATTAATGTTGGATCACAGTATGCCATTAATTAGACTGTACAGGCTGCCATGACACTGCACAAAATCCATGCTTCCCTCTTGATTTTTGCAGACCGCAACATGCACTATGAACCAAATTTGACTACCACCATCCAAAAATGTTTCTGCCAATCATTGGTCTCCTCTTCTTGAGTCTTCGGTTGCAGTTTTTTGGTGAAATGTTTTCTCTCTGCAGTTTGGGCCCATTGCATCTGAAATGTTTTCTCTCTGCAGTTTGGGCCCATTGCATCTGAAATGTTTTCTCTCTGCAGTTTGGGCCCGTTGCATCTGAAATGTATTCTCTCTGCAGTTTGGGCCCGTTGCATCTGAAATGTTTTCTCTCTGTAGTTTGGGCCCATTGCATCTGAAATGTTTTTCCTACTGCTGTTTGGGCCCGTTGCATCTGAAA
>JAOYSI010071109.1:0-22150 GCA_025775065.1 Hiodon alosoides
TATATACAAATGACCTTATTCTTAGAAATTGAGAAATTAAAATTGAAATGAATTGCCTCCCGTGATGTCAAAGTCTGACTGTCAGTGTTCTCTGTGTGCGAGTATCTTATGTGTTTGTGCGAGCATTTTGTATATGTGTCTATGTAGGGCTGGACCTGTATTACAGCCACAGTCTGGTTTACAACTGTAGTTGTGAACCAGAACCCATCAAAGGCAACACAGTTTATGGTCTATGGTATACACTAACCCAAGCACAAGTCCCTTAACAATAAATCGAGATTGACGATAACTCAGCTCTGCACTTTTATTCTATAAAAATAAAAATAAAGAACGCTATTCAATTACTTTATTTTATATCATAATACATATTTTGATATTATATTTACGTAAATGCGTTTATTTATTCATGAAAAAGGCTACAGCAAATCAGTAAAACTGGCTCAAAGTTTGGCCTGTGGTCTTCATTCATTAACTGTCGTTTACTTTGATTGCATTGCATCCCAGATAACCTAGAGGGGAGATAGATTGCATACACAATTTAATGGCATTGCACAGCAACACAAACGCATACATACAAACGAACACACCCCCGAAAACAATGGCTCGAATCCCCCCTCTGCCTACAATTGACCCTGCTTCGGTGTTAGGTAACAGTGGGGGAAAAGTGGCTGATTCAGAAACCGAACGTCACACAACGTCTCACAATACTCTGAGAACGGCAGAAAACACACCCGGTTTCACCGTGGACTCGAAACCCCTCTAAAAGGGGCCTGGAATCCTGGCAGCTTTCGAGCGTTCAACTTCTCTACAGAAGGAGCCGGCTGTATGCAATTTGAAGTGTCAGGCTTAGCGATCATTTAAACACCGGAATTTACACATTATTATACCCATTATGCTATAAATGGAGCTTTTCCTCACGTTCAGCATGCCAGGCAACCCAACGGACCACTTAAGACATGTGTGAGAGGATGTTTTAAGCACATGTGGGAGTGTTTCATATAGGTATGTTTCAGAAGTGCTTTATATCACCTACATATACGCTGTAAACATAAACTCATTAGACAACTTGTATATACACATACACACACACACACATATATATATATATATGTATATAGTGATTAGAGTACTAAAAACAAACTGTAGCATTCAATAATGTTCAAAAATATAATTAAAAACTAAATGAAAAATGATTTTAATAAGAAAAAGTTGCTAACAAAGATGCCGAGTAAAACTGACATAATTTAATTAATCTTTTGCACAAATAAGATATTGTCTGGCAAAGGATATGGAGGAATCCAGGAGGAATCCTTTGTCGCTATCCAGCCATTACCATTCCCGCTCATTAGAACCTTCTGGAGCTGGTACTGCCAAGGTGTGCGGTCTGCTGGAGTTGGGAGTTGGGTATGGTCTTCAGTGCGACAGACCTTTAGGACTTGCAGAAGTGTAAAAGCAGAGCTAAAGTCAGAACAAAGAAGAAAGTACAGTTTTTCTTTAGTTCATTGGTAGCACTACTTGTTATATGGTATGTGTTTGTGTTGAGGTAGAAGACGGGTGACCGAAAAAGTATATCTGCTGAAGAAGATGAAAAGGGTGGGAGGTGGGGGGGTTACCTCAGGGTGATGACATCATCCAGACTGGCATCTTCGGTGCCGTGCAAACAGAATAGAGAGGAGACAGACATTGCAGAGGTCAGAACAGCCACACAGACTAGGGATGTGCTGCATTCTGCACACTGAGTGCGGGTGTGGAGAACTTAAGAGCCAACGGGCGCTGTTTGGTCGCGGCCTGATCTCCGACCTAGCCTACCCCTGCCGGTCTCTGTGTGTATGTCTGAGGCCTAGCTACTCCCAGGCAAGACTAGCATCAGGGATCTCTGAAGGTGTCTCTGAAATATTTTTTCGATATTCTCGATCATATTACTGTATATTTATATATATATAATAACATATTACCAAAGCGCGCATACAGATCAAGTTATCCCAGAGTGGTAGGTGCGATGCCTCCAGTTGATGGATACGTTGGGGAATGATGTCATAAAAGACCGCTCCAGGGAAGGGCCGCTGTAGAGACGTGCCCGGCTGTTTCTCAGAAAGATATGTGAGGATCTTAGCCAGGCAAGGACGAGGTACTCTTCTGCAGCTGCCCACAATCGATCCAGAAAGCGTGCCCGACAGAACTTTCCATCATCTTGAGCCAAAATCTCTAAGGGCTGTAATCCTTAAATTCCCTTCACCAGGAGCAAATAATTAAAATACAAATAACTGTCTCACTATTGAAACCTCACTATTGAAATGGTGAAATATTATGAAGATGTCTAACAGGGTCCATGGGTCTCTATTTCAATGTTGCCTGGCTCTTATCCTCAGATCTGTTGTATTAGTCACTGCCACATAAGAAAAAACACAACGCATTCCGGAAATTGGGACACAATCTTTCATTGTTTGTGTTTATCGCCGCCCACTGGATTTAATCTCTGCTGTCACATTTCTGTTGTCACCGAAGCGCTCCGGTAACCACACTAAATATCAACCCATTCTGCCTTGGATGGAACAAACAAATTAACAATAAATTACAGGATTTAAGTCTTTCATGAATGGATGAAGATTTTTGATCATTTGCCTGTGCCTGTGCCACGCCTAAAGACAGCAAAAACCGCTCCCCCCAGTTTCTTTTCCACTGTATTACACCACAAGTCGTCTGTGTCTGATTGATTTTTGATTGTTTGCCTGTGCCTTTGACACGCCTACAGACAGCATAAACCGCGCCCCCAGTTTCTTTTCCACGGTATTACACCACAAAAGTCGTCTGTGTCTGATTGATTTTTGATTGTTTGCCTGTGCCTTTGACACGCCTACAGACAGCATAAACCGCGCCCCCAGTTTCTTTTCCACCGTATTACACCACAAAAGTCGGCTGTGTCTGAATTGAAATGACGGCCTACTTCAACCTCCCTCCCCCATCCTGACTATGGTGAATTTCTGACTGGAAGAAAACTAACAGACACAGTACCATAGCTCATCAATTGTAAATAGAAACTCTCCCTTTCTCTTTCACAGTTCCCATCTTGATAATTCAACAAAAAAATACCCTGCTAGCTAGCTAACGTAGCTGCAAGCTACAATGATATCATAGTCATGCACAGAAGAATCTAAGGGACAGAATTCATTTGTGATAGTTATTAGCACTGGTTAACCGAAACCATGACTAGGCATTCCTAGCTATGCCTCTTCGTTAGCAATATTGTGCTGAAGGTAAACTACAAACTCCAAGGATGTCATGTGACTGTTCAAGGAACATGTACTCTACTGCTACAGAAAATTAAAAACCATGTTGCACCAGAACCTCTTCTGCCGTAGCCATTTGCCCTATCTGCACACAGATTAATACTGATTTCAGTAGAAATGAGTAAACTCAAGTATACACTTCCCAATCCCAGTTACTGATTTGAATATTTATATATTTACAGTGTATTTGTTTATTAGATTACCTGTAATGTGTTTATGGCCCTAATGGTGAGGTGCATAATAGCAGAAACAAAATACAGTAGAAAAATAAAATATTTTTTAAAAGCTAGGCTGCTTAAACAAAGCTAAATAGATTATATAGGTATGGCTAATCACAATGAGATTCAATTAAATTGCATTAGTGTCTGCATTTACATATTTTTTTTCAACAAAAAAAAATCAAAAACAGCTCATCAGGATTATATCAGAATCTCTCTCCCTACTTGAGTTACATTATAAATCTTTTGTAACAATATACCGCAAATTGAGAAAAGTAATTGGCATTCATCTTGATTTTGGTTATCCAATAAACATAGGATTACCGATTCAAGATTTAACTGTTGAAAAAGATTTGTTTTACTTCCGGTCTTACTCCTCAGTAAACCTAGATCTGATCAGGCGCAATCAAACACAAGGAAACACAGATTTGACCAGGTATGCCAATGTGCGGCCAGCGATTTCCTCTTCATATTTTGCATGAAGCCAGACCTCCATTAAACTCCATTTAGTTTTAGATTGGATTGGATGAGAGGAATACGCTGAGAAATCTCATCAGATGAACGACGCATCAGTTAAGGGCTCTCTTACTCCTGAAATGAGACATCAAAGTTCTGAAATTTAATTTTCAATGTTCGGGGTTTGTCACATGCTGGTTAGGGGTTGTTGATTATTAGAAGTCTGTGTGTGTTGAGGTTGTTAATCAATCTCTTGCGGTCACCATGAGAAAACATTAAATTAACGTGTACCAATCTCCTTACGGACGCAGTTTTGACGTGTGTTTTTGTTGTCCTCTCACCAACTTCTCACCAAAATAAACGAATAAATCAACGTTAAACGAAAAAGAACCACGTGGAAAACAAGGGAAAAGTAAGCAAAACTAGGCTCAAAAGAAAAGGAGATTCATGACCGATATAAAAACATTGCTGTATAAAATAATAAACAGCAGATCTCTTTGTTGATTTATGCATAAAAGACCTGTAATAAGAGTTACAGGGCGGATGAATATTTAACCACACATGGGATGACTGTAAGCGAGCCTTATTCTTTGATTCAAGTTCCTTGTAGAATAATTTCTGACATAATTAACAGGAGTGCCTTCTGAGGTATTCTTACTAATTATTTCTGTTATTAATTACATTAATCGCAATGTGAAAACAATGGAATATATTTTTCAGTTGTTGCAAAAAGTAAAATATTACGAATAATCATAATAATAATAAAAGTAATGATACTTACACAGCTAAGAATCTAGGTGATTAACTTGATTATACTTTCATTCACATTCATTCAATAAGAAGTTAAATAAGAAGTTATCTGACATAATCTATGATCTACCTCCCATGTACATAAATTTAAACTAGTTTAACTATACATACAAGTCTCTTTGTTTGAGGATTGATGTCACTAACAAATGCCTGATCCAATATAACTTTAAACCAGGGCAGCATTGAGCTCTCTCTGTGTTCTGTGTATGAACACGTGCACGCATTTGGTCGTGTGCTTGCTTTTCTACTGGAGGGCCCGCAGTCAAATATACAAGAATTTCAGAACATTTGAAGCTGAAAAGTCAGGCAGACATCTGCCATGGATTTGGGAGGTTCCAGGGGTCCTCAAACCGCAGGGCTCCAAGACAGCGCTGTCGGGGACTCCGAGACTTTGAAAGAGCGTCGCGGCGATACGTGACAGGTCCCAGTTCCTCTGCACACGTCGACAGGAACGTTAAAAAGGGCCTTGGTGTGGGTACTTATTATTCTTTTCACCTGTCAGGTGAGCGCCTGCTGCGAGGAGCTCTGAAGCCAGGACATCCTATTCTGTCAAAGGGGTGCCCGATTCATCGGTCTGACACGGAGACGATCCATGGGAAGCTTCCTTTCTCTTCCCAGACATGAGGGGCACGAGTGAGGCTACTGCTTGGGAACCTCAGCCTCCCGGAGACATAGGAGGGTTTACCAGAGGTAGTACTTTGTTGGAACATGATTACAATCCATTCTTCCCACTTCCCGTCTTGACGCAACTTGGCACGTGTCTCACCAATCCTGTTGTTTTGATGGATTTTTGTCATGAATCACTGCCTGCTGCCAGACAATACCTTTGTCAGTTGAAATCTACTCCGCCTGACCCCTTCCCCTCCTCTCAAACTGATGGTTGAGTGCTACAAGATTACTTTAGTCCAGGAATGGAGCGAAAGCTCGGTCGTCACACTGCCTGCAAAGTAAATGTCAAAGCCGACAGGAACATTGGAGGTAACAGCATTGGACCCTCAAGGACTCTCAGTGTTAAATCAACACTGTCATTGTTTATGAGGATCCCGATGATCTTGCATGGACTGGAATCGAATGCTATTGAGCTACTCGGCAGCAGCCCTTACCTGCTTACCTACCTTGCTTGCTGTAACCTGATGGGAACCAGAAAAATAGCGTGTGCTTTAGGAGGAAATCCAATGAGATGAAAGTGGAAGGTCTCAAACGTTACAGAGATAGAGAATGAGAATCATGTGGTATCTGTCAAACCATTCGCACCTGTAGTGTTTATTTGTTGTTTTTTTTAAATCAAAACCGGAGGAGATACTTGATCGGATCAGTATGTTTTGCATACTAAAATGACAGAGAGAGAGAGAGAGAGAGAGAGAGAGATGAGAGAGAGAGAGAGAGAGAGAGAGAGAGAGAGAGAGAGAGAGAGAGAGAGAGAGAAATGAAACAGTTATCCCACCAATGGAAACCCTCAGGATGTCCTCAGATCACCCCAGGTCCATCAGACAATACAGACGATGGATATTAATAAAGGGAGAAGAAATTTAACCCCGCCCTCTGTGTCACCAGACAAAGCCAGCGGAGATGCACGCCACAGAGGCCTTACTTGAAAGCTGTTAATGAAATGAGCCGACACAAGCTTGCCCAGGTTTCGACCAGCCGTGTCATGTATGCCTACTCGTTCCAAAACAGACATGCCACTAGATGCACGAGAGGCGCACGTGTACTACACACACGCATGCAAAGTCCTGCTGAATGCTTACGTTGGCTACATTAAATACGCCAGTACGTCGTCCACTTCCCCCACAGAAAAAGAATGCTCCGACTCGGCCACAAGAGGCACGGAGCAAGTGCAGAGACAGAGCAGAGAGACAGAGCATGCCGTGTTTTACGTTTCTGAAGCAAAAATGTTTTTGGTTTCCCGGAAGTCATGTTGTGTCAGGTTTAAGCTTTTAGAAAGAGGGAATCATTCCAGATGTCTCCTAAAGCATACTGTTGTCCGTAACTGTACTGTAATGTAACTAACAGTTGTTTTTATGTTTAAGTCTATATATATGAGCTCTCGTCGTATTTTGCGCATGAATTTGGTCATTTGAAAAAATAATTTCAACAAAATTAGCTTGCCGAAATTTTCTGGTATTGGTGGGCAAAGATGGTGTGGCCAAAATCATCAAGTTTTTAATTTATTTATTTGACCCAGCAACCAATGACAAACAATAATTGGAAGGGTTTAATAGAAGGTGGAAAGATTATTGGGTGTCATTTGATGTGTTCGAGATTTAGAGAGGAAATAAAAACTGGAGCAGGAGCAGTGACAGGCGGAGTCGGAATCAGACATGTCTGTCTGATTTTAGAGACCAGTATCACCTCATTGATTCTCTCTTCTCTTCAGAGAGGAAAAAAAGGCCACAGTAATTGGATGTGTCATTGACATTTTTGTATTCCTAAACTGTCTAGATCCCTTCCTAGTAGAGGGTTTCATCACTTGTTCGATGGTGTGATCAGGGATTACTGTCAGGGTCATGTGTTTGTCACTTTTTCCTCACAGGGCTCAGTCTCTTTGCACAACCTAAATCCTGGACGTTAGGAATGGCTGAAAGCCTCCAATTGGGTGACCTGCTGCCTGATGCATCTGATGTTTCATATTCTTAGGCTTTTGCATTTGAAACTTCACAACCAAAAACAAATGCATAAATAGAATATGTAAATTGGTCACATTACTGCAGGAACGCCAAACTTACATCAGTCAAAATTTGGATCTCAGCACCAGCCCACGAGACCTCTGGGGAGTTCCTTCGTTTCTCTCGATACCGTTTAGTGTTCCGAAGTAATCCTGTTTTATTTTCCCCACACACACCGAGCAACTCTGTGCTTGCCTTGGAAACCATGAGAAAAATAATAATAATGATGATGATTTTTCAAGTGGATAATGACATGACAGGCTATTGTTATTTAGAGTGCAGAATGGTGTTTGTGAGGTAGTCATGCAGGTAGGCAAATATGGACAAGGCAACATCATAATGCATATAACAAAAATGCCCTTGGTTAAATCAGAACACAAAGCATGCTTTGAGAACAAAGGTAAAAATATTTGGGTCTCCAAGTTAAGACTAACAATTTCTCTCTGGTTACGATGATGTCTTTTAGGTCCACATTTTGCAGTCTGTCATGGAGCAGGTCAACGCACCAGACATAAAAATGGGTTTAAAGTAAACACAGAAAATAATGATAAAATAGTAATTGAATAAAAACCAAAGGTGATTCTACAGAAAGCACTATGCCCCAAAAGCCCAACAGTACAAACAACATCTTTGCCCTCAGCTTGCCCACCTGGGTTTAAGGTAACTTAATGAGTAAACGAGCACATCTGAGTACATTCTTAAAATTAATCAATTAAGCCAGTCAACCTACATAACTACAATTGCCAACAGATGTCTAGCAATGAAATCTCTATACAAATACATTGTACCGGCTTCTCCTTCACATTTTCCATACATCCAGAACCTCTGCAGACATTACGAGGTGTTTTGGAACGTTCTCTAATGTACACAGTAACACTTTTTTTCCCCGTTTAGGGTGATATGTCAGATGGTGTGTCAGCCGTATGTGCACAATTACTGTTATTAATATCAATGATTTCATGTTCGGCTTCCCTGTGTTTCATAGATCCAGGAACCAGAAACATTGTTTTCACACGCGCCTACGAACAAGGATGGGGGAAATTAACTCCAGCGAGACAGATAATGTTCTGCATTTCACAGATCAGATATTTTTCAGTAATGCTAAATTGAGAGCTGTACAGCTGGCTCATAGGAAAAACATTTCAGTTATACCTGATCAATAGAACCATCTTCGTTGGTCTCCGTTGGTAACACTTTAATGAATGTAGGCAGGCTACTGATGGCTCGAGGTGGTCCTGTAGAACATGCACTGGGCACGGCATATTTCAGCCCTGAGCCATGAGCTCACGAGGGCAAAAACATTTGTTACGGTTCGCCGCTCTTTCTGCAAACTGAAATCCCTTCAGTTTAGAACCTGATATATTACTACACTTTCCCACAAGTATTGGCAACACTCCAGAATTTATTACCCCTCTGATGCAGCGCCGAGCTGTAAAATCAGCAGCAGGTGAACACTAATTCAGCTCTCGCAAACGCTTTCCACGACAACGATATCGCCCGCTGTCTATTTGGGCACAGCGTGCTGGAATACTTCCTCAGACTATTATTGAAGGACGTGCCCACACCCGGTGACACCGGGATCCTCTAGGCAGATTGGTGGAAGAGTCTGCGGCTTAGCAGAGAAAAATGTTTGTGGTATGTTGACATCAGGTTAATGAAGCAATGCATATTCCCCTAATGAAAGGTGTGTTTCTGGAGTTTAAAAGCAAATAAATAAAGAAGAAGAGTACGGTGTGCGCACAGTGATTCTGCCAGTATGGTGCAGGGATAATCACATCTTTCTAGTTTGTTTCCAAAACCAACCATAAAAGGCAGATTTCTTCAGATAGTTTAATCAGTAGTTATGCATTTGGATGCCCTATTACTATCCAAATTTCTTAATTAGGTGAATGTCTGGCAATTGGTTAGACATACCTACTTGAGCTGCTCCCTATTTACCTTCTGCCAGATGTCCGCTGATACATACGACACATTTCCAAATGCGGACAGCTCATTAGATGGGCGGTCAACCCGCTGATGCTTGTGAATCGCTAGTGGATGCAGAGTACAGATGTGGGCAAGATGGCCAAGGTGGGAAGGAGCTCATTTGAAACTGAAAAGAATGACTTTTGGCAAGTTGGCATTGAAATACTGCACCGTCAATAAAGAAATAGATTAATCTCTATTTACGAATTTTCTGCGAAACATAATTGCCTTGCAAAATATATTGTTATTAAACAGGTGTCAATTTGTTTCTTTAATTTGACTGTTTTTATATGGTAATCACCGGTGTGTAGACTGATTGATTGCTTGAATGATTAACTGTAAGAAATGTGCTCAGCTGTGCCCATTTTGCTCATGTAAAGCTATATTTAAAAACAGGCATGCAAGCTGAGAGAGATGTGTTTGAACAAACTGTTTGAGTTTTACGATCTGGCTGTTGTATTTCAGACTTTCCGGAAATTTAAATTAATTTGTCAATTAAAGTAATTCATGTTTTTACTATAAAAAACATTGGGTGTTTAGGCCTCACAGTTAGCATTCCAAAGATTGGGTTGAGTTGAGGGCTCTGTGCAGGCCAATCAAGTTCCACACCAATCTTGATAAACCATTTTGGGATGAGCATTGACATGCTAAAACAGGAAACGGCCTTCCCCAAATTGTTGCCACAAAGTTTGAAGCACAATATCATCTCTAAAATATGCTGTAGGATTATAATATTGCATGCTATAGCATTAAGATTTCTGTTCACTGGAACAAAGGGACCTAGCCTGAACCATGAAAAACAGCCCCAGACCATTAATCTACCTCCACCAAACCTTGTGCGGCCTACCATTTTGCAGCTGAGCTGTTGACATTTTCCCCTTCACATTAACAGCACATACAGTTGGCCAGCTCTAGTAGGGCAGAAATTTCGACAAACAGACTTGGAAATATGGCACCCTATGACAGTGCCACATTACAGTCACTGAGCTCTTCAGTACGGGCCATTCTATTGCCAATGTTTGTCTATGGGGATTACATGGCTGTGTGCTTGATTTTGTAAACCTGTCCACAGCCGAAATGGCAGAAATAACCGGATCCACACATTTGAAGAGGTGTCCACACATCTTTGGCCATGTAGTGTACATATAGTCCTAGTCTAGGGCTTATCCTTGACTATACATAGTACCGCTAACAGTTAAATACTTTTATGTGGTAAGCTTTGAATCTGGTGTATTATTCCAGTATGAAACGATTGTTATATGGAGTTTTAAATGTAATTGATTTTACTGCAGCTTTGCAGTAAAAGGGATTCATGCACTTCGCTTTTTAGACTTCTCTAAGATCTGTCTTGAAAAGAGCCATACAAAATAAAATGCTTTTTTATTACTATTATTATTATTATTATTATTATTATAGGTGTTTTGGCAGTTGTTTGCCTTCTGCCTCCGTGCTTCAATTTAAAAACCTTTTTGTGTGGTTAGCTTGAGTGGTTAACTTGAATAAGTCTGTCAGGCCAGACCGCTCGCTTTGAATATGCAACATAGTCACCGACCCAGCAGCCCCCGGAGGACCCGAAACTCAGGGAGAAAGGCAGACAGTTCAAAAACCAAGACTGTATCTGCAGCTGGAAAAAGAGTGAGAGAGAAATACCGGGAGTTGCCCCCTTCAGCTCCCAGGCTTCAGGAGGGATGAGGGAGGAGAGTCACTGCGGAGGGCAACAGCGCACCTGGGATGCAGGGGCTCAGGTTTGGACCTGAGTGGAGTAGAAAGGAGAGGGGCCAGTGGACACCCGTTATGCTCTCACAGAGCTTGCCGATTGCAGGCAGTTGCAGGCTATTGACTATTGTACAGACTGGAAGCCCGGTTCACCCTGAACAATTGCAAGAGATTGATTTTGATGACCATGTAATCGCTAAGGATATCGGGAGGCTCAAACATCCCTGGCACATAAACTACAGTGTCAGTCAAATTTATTTAGTGTAGCACTTCTTTACCAGAAAGCTGTTGGTTTACACAAGTGTTTCCCATACGGAATTAATGACTGGCAATGCCAAATTGGGGGGAAAAAATCGCTAAAATAATTTGAAATAAAATGTATGGGGGCAGATGGGAAATCAAAATCGACCTTGTGTGTATTATATCAATTCTCGTCTAGCATATTTTATCAGCGTATATTAAAATGAATCGTTAGCGGCCAAATTAATATTTAATCCCCACTTGTTCCTGAATACAGCTTGCATTATGTCAGTTCTTATTCCTCTCATTAATGTGATATGTTCCTGGACCACGCCCTAACCGCTTCCCAAGGGAAGTGTGCAGACCTCCGATGCTGATGGCTGGCAGGGCATTAAACCAAGAGAGGGCGGAAACCAGGCCACACGTCCGGAGAGGCCTTCTAGGACCTGTCACAGGAGAAGTATGGCCCTCATCTGTTATTCCATTACTTTCCAATATCATCTCATCAATAGAATCAGCCTGAGAATTCCCCGTAGGTTCCTTTTCCCCACTTACATGGGCCCTGTCATCCCATTACATCTCCC
This sequence comes from Hiodon alosoides, assembly GCA_025775065.1. Classification (NCBI taxonomy): domain Eukaryota; kingdom Metazoa; phylum Chordata; class Actinopteri; order Hiodontiformes; family Hiodontidae; genus Hiodon; species Hiodon alosoides. The sequence continues at coordinate 11,943 of JAOYSI010071109.1, forward strand.
AAATCCGAGAGACTGAAAGGAGGCCTCTGAATGGTTCTTACACGTCCATTGAGCACAACCGATTGGAAAGTCTTCTGTTTCTATGAAGCCATAAATACACGTGAAATGAGTACATAATTATCCCCTCCTTACGCATAATGTCAATTCCACTCTCTCTAAAAAAAGATGTAAAATTGTTTTAAAAGAACTTTCGAGTGTCACTCATGGACATTGAATGCAACAAATAAAACTGTAAGAGTTTAAGGGGGGAGGAAGATGAATGAGGAAGAAAATATTAAATTCTGCTGGCAAAACCAACCGACGCTTAGGCATCAGAACATATCACGTCCTACTTGTCAAAACGGCCGAGCACTTTAAAAATGTCAACCCCCGGTACCTTTTAAAAGGCATAGGGAGGGACAGGCCCACAGAAAGGTTTGCTTCCTCTGTTTATTGTGTATGCATGTGTGGACAGCAGCCTGTGGGGACATTCGCACAGCCCGGATCTAACTGACTCAACCCACAGTGTGGTACAGTTAACAATAACACACACTTTTTAAAGGGAGTCTGCAAAGCTGTCTTGGAGGTTTTGTTTCGGTTTTTTTTTTTTAAACAAACATATTTATAAATAGTCTAACAAGAGATGCGTTGACAGCACAAAATGTTTAGAGAAAGTGTTTTCACTGTCACATTTCACCCACAGGCAACACCACTCATCCTTAATACTACTGCTTAAGTTCCTCAATCGTTTGTTCTGGTCTATTAGATTGCCTCACAGGTTTGAATTTGCTTTAAATAACAATAAGTAACTAATCAAACCAAGTATTCTTATTTTTTGTTGGTCTGCAGTAATTACATCCAATTATTTTTTCAAAACATGGGTAGGGAGCCTTTCTTGGTACCACAGATATAAGAACTGTTTTAACTCCAGGAGATATTTTCAGGCTTAGTTTACAAGTTACCCAGAAACCTAATGAATTTTACTGAGAATTATCCATGCCAACGTGGATTTTGTTTTTGTGGATTTTGTTATAGTGAGAGCTTTTGGCAGAAAGAGGCGACATCTTGCGTGATGGGGGATCCGTCAGTGGATTTGCAGGCAGCATCAATAGTAGCATTATAGCAACTATCAACTTTAGAACATGGCATTTGGCGTAATTCGGCAGAAACCAAGATTTAATTTCATTGGCCCGTTGTGAAGGCTTGGATTATAATCATTTTAAAATACAAATAAATATTACGGGATATTGTCATCCATAGTCAGCTGACTATTATTTCAATTACTGAGGATTCAACCAGCAACGTTATTGTGCCACGCGTCCATCTCGAGAACACGCACAGGAGAGGTCCGGGCACGCCCACCAGCCCCGGCTGAGGATTACGCTAATTGTGAACAGCATTTAACTACCTGTGATCCCTCAGCAGGAGCTGGAGGGCGTGCCCAGACCTCTCCTGTGCGTGTTCTCGAGACAGACGCGTGGCACAGTTATATATACAAAAATTAAACGACTTTCCGATTGACTACTAGACATCAGCCATAGCTCAATTTGTGAAGCTTGCTTTTGATGGCAATTTTTAGGTATATATATATATATATATATATATAAAAACATGACAAATGAAAACATGAAAAACTGAATTAATTTGAACTCAAAACTAATTTTAAAACTAGAAAGCATTACTTCATTTATCATCTCCTTTCTCTTGAGACTGACATGCTTTCTGACAGATATTTTGGTTCTGGTGTCATTTTGATGAGTTTCCAGTGACTTGGTCAAGTTTGACAAGTTTCTGGGTATAGAAAGATGCAATATCAGCCCTTATTTGTTTATTACAGTAAAAGCTGGTGGCACACGATCTCCCTCGGAATCCTACCCACAAATAATCATGATAATCAAAAATGTGGAATATTTCAGTCAGCAAGGTTAGCTACTTAAGCCATCTATCCTGGGTGATACACACAGGCAATTAAAAGCCGAAGCAAATTGCTTCTTGTGTGAACCAAGGCCATAACAATCTCTAATGAATTGTTAATTATTTTCTTGAATATTTATTCAACCGTTGCTACCAGACAGCCTTGATATGATACGCACTAAACTGCAGCTTTTCAGAGACAGGAACTGAAAGGCTTATTACCTTTACCTAAGCAAGCACACTTCGTCGACCACAACCAACTAATTGCATACTGACAGATTTTACCTTCGTAACGTCTAGACTTTGAAGAGAAGGTAGGCTCTGCATAGCTGATTTTGTTCTTTATGTTTAGTTTGTTTTCCTCCTTTCCTGCATCAGTACGTGGCTGTTAGCAAGCTGTGACTGAAGGCTGTCAGAGGAGCACCACTTGAACAGACTCAACATGCAACCGCAGCGGTAGGGAAGAAAATTATCTTGCTTGAGAACTCCATTCCTGCGTGAGGAGTATAGCCTTGTGATTCACATCAATCTTTCAATTTAAAGCTATTTGCTAATCGACCCTCAAATACTGTCTTCTGAGTCAAGAGAATAGATTCCCATTTGCAATATTGATATTTTCACAAGCAGTTAAAAAAACAAACAAACAAAAAAGACTATAAATGCACCGAATTCTTGACTGCCGAATGCCACCCTTCACAAAATTAACTTTGGACAATAGCGTTGGACCTTGCAAAGGGATTCTAGTTTTTAAATTACGTTTTATACAATTATTTGACCATTGTTCTTGTCTTGTTTAACATGGTAAACCGACTGTGTAGCTCATGTCTGTGTGCTTGTGTGTGTGTGTGTGTGTGTGTGTGTGTGTCTCCTTATAGTATTAACAAAATGGCCTCTCTTGCATGGTAACAATGGAATTCAGAAAGTACAAATCCGGCATGTGGTTTCCAACTTAAATTAATCAAAAGCCTCTTAAGCCAGCTCGATGTCCCTCCGAGCTTCAGAGCACATCTAAACGCAGATGAAAACTAATACCCTAATCAAAAATAAGCAGCCTTTAGCCTTGACTCAGTGCCTGCTACATGCTGTGTGATTATCAGACATTTTTAATTAAGGGAGTGTGGTTGAATATATTTATTTTATTTACACAGGAAAAAAAAAATATCACATAACATTTTCCTTTTTTTTTTTCTCCTTCTCCTTACTCAAAATCCATTACCTTACTGGTCTCCAATGTAACATTTGCGTCAATCATAGGCTGTTCACCGCATGAAGATGCAAACAAGGGCCAAAAATCTACCCTCAGCTAGGAGGCTCGAGCTGGGTCAAACATTGATAATCCAGCATGAGAACAACCCCAACCATCCTTCAAAATCTACAAAGAAATGGTTAAGTGGTCCACAAATGAATGTGGTGCTCCTTTCCCAGTTGTCAGTGTTAAAATTTAGTTAGTTTTCAATTTAATCTCAACAAAAATGAAATGTTCCATAACAGTTTTTTTTTTGGTGTGTGGTGAATCGTCTTATTTGCCACATTTCGCAAGGAAATGAATAACCACGGAGGGCATTGTAAATTTGGGCAAGACAAAAACATCAAAGCAAGGAATCATTTTCCAATTACTGCTATGTAAAGCAGTTTCCTATTGATGGAAAATGGCAATGGAAAAACATTGTATAATAATGATAATACTTATTGTTGATTATAATAATTTTTATCACAAGAGGGAAACATATATTGGGGGTTGAGATTCAGTCAAGGTTTGAATGCGACCTATGTCCCAGCAAACCCAACCGCTCCATGAAGCTCGTTCTCCCACTGAAACGTCAAGATTAGTGAACCAATGTGCCTGAGGCTTTATGGCTGCAAGGTAAGAATCGACAGGACGACCAGCAGTGGCAAGGCACAGAAGGAATTGGATTACCGATCGTAGACGGAGGGGGGCTTCAGCTCTTGGTTGGGTAGAAGGCTTGCGGCAAGGTTTTAAACCTGATCGGCGTTCAGTGGAGGGAGGGGAGGGGGGAGAGAGGGTTCTGCAGTGGCAGCGGTTGTAATCGAGAGATTCCTAAACAGGTAAACTGTTTGTTGCTGCTCAAACGCTTCGCACGCAAACACTTGGAGACCCAGACTTTTTTTTATGCATTTTTAATCGCTGAAGGATAAAGGTCAATTAAACGCCGATCCGCAAAACCCTCTACCCCTGCACTTTATGAGCCTCTTTCAAATAAAATTGCAAATTGATAATATCTTTCTTGCTTAATATGCCCGAGCGCCAGCTACTGCAGTCAGTCACTGCTGGAGCATTAGTGCGTGGGAGAGTCTGCTCCATCCGCTCCTTAGTGTTTTAAATACCTGAGATGTCTAGAAGGGAGGCATGTTAATATAGGACAAGGGCGGAAAGAAGAGGAGTAGACGTGGTTGGTTCTGTTTTTATGTTGTACATCTTTTATATTGAACTTTCATTTCCTTATGCATGCCACCAACAGTAAAGGTTTCAAGACGAAAGGCATTATACCCTTGTACTGCCTCCTGCAAATCAACTACCTTTTGAAAAGCTTTAAGTATTTTTAAATTACTGCCATGTTAACAAGCCGTGGCTATTATGGGGTTCTTATAACAAGTTTATATACGACATTATAACAATGTTATGGCAACACCTCTAACTTGCATATACGCCTGTATAGCAACCACAAAAAATACGAAAATATATGCTCAAATATATACTCAAAAATTCTAAAAATACTCATTTGACGTGCCTCTACAATGGGTTAGTAATGGAGTTGCATATTGAGATTTATCTTCTGATTTTATGGAGGGGATGTTTCCCCCTGTGGAAAAGCACGTGCCACATGGTATTCCGAGCGATTCTCGTTCCGTTTTTTCCCTCCCAAGGCTCGAGCATCTTTCTTTTCCTCTCTGCAAATGCAGCTTCTCCTCGGCAGGCACTTCACATAAAGCACTGATGAGTTGCTATGACGCCTCGGCCATAAAGGAGGAGGGAGGGGAGGAACACACAAACGGAAACTTGATATTCTGATGGTTGTGCATTTCCCCCCCCCCCTGTACTGGGACTCTCTGATGTTAACCATTTGTCATAGTCATTTATCATATGCTAAAAGTAAATTACTGGTTTTGTGACTTTAAACCACATACAGATACCCGATATATGGCCGAGGCAGGTGACCACAAACTGGCTTTTAGTATGTTCTTCTAGCCCTTAAAAGCATCAAAGAAGACATTGTTTCTCCAATCCGTTAAAGCAATGTGGATACTTCATCATAGCCACTTGCCAATTACTGTTTGAAATGCATTGCATAGAACGATGGTGTGGGTGTACAGGCCTGCAAATGTGGAGGGCTGGTGTGCTTTTTGCTCCCGTTGTTGCTTGAAAAAAAACATGACAGACTCAAGAGCTGTACTGTTCTAGAAGTTTTATTTTAGATTTATCAATTTTCTGAGCCATCTGTACGGAATGGGATGGAGTTCTCTTTCCAGGTAGCTTTCCCTCGGTTTTGTTTCAACGCATCGGCAAAACATCCATGTTTCAAAACCCAAGCTGAAGAAGTCCTTAAAGCGAAGACATTACAGTCCTCTTATAGACTAGTGGTTCCTGATCCCGATCCTGGAGGACCCCTGAGTGTGCAGGTTTTCATTTCCCGCTGAGCACTTAAGGATCTAAATTGTTCAAATTAAGCTGACCTAATCTTTACTCAAGATATTGAGGTTGATTTAAAGCGAGATGGAAAACTTCCTGGATTGGGGAACTCCAAGAGCAGCAGAGTAAACCCTTGCTGCAGACAATGCCCTAGACAAAAATACAAAATAAGCAGACAAATGGGTATCAGTAACTGTAATTAAGGTTCACTGTTCAGAGATACTGTTCGGAGAGACTGTTCCTGCTGCACTTTAAAAGAATTACATAGTAAAATGAAATAAATTTATCGCGAATGATTTTCATAGCCTAAAAGTAGGTGTACAAGGGAAAAACTGTAGTGTTTAAACTAAGTATTTAAATTAATGGAACAAATAGGCAATTTAAAATGAGGGTCGGCAAAACTTTTGAGAGTGATCATAGGAATATGCCTGTTTTTATAATTTTTTTAAATTTTAACAAAAATTTAATTCATACTTTTTTTAGGAGAAATATCAACTAAAATCTGAGTGGGAGCTAAACATTGTTGCTACCTTTTAACCTTGAATGAACAGGTTCTTCACTGCTTTGGCTTTGGCTTCAGTGATGCTCAAGGTGACCATATTCTCCCATCCCCTGCGTAAGCTACTAATACCTCAGTTATGCTGAGCTCACAAAAATTTCTGCTCGTTAAATCTGCCCAATTAATGGTTAAGCCCCCCCCCACCACCACCATAACGCTCGTCTATTTTCTCATCCCAACATGTACCTAAGTGAGCCAGTTGGGAGTCGATTAGTGAAGCAGCTTAAAACCGCTTTCTGGCCGACATCCCACCTCCAACGATACACTGTCCTCTGCCCTTGGATTCCTTTCCTGGATCATATTGTCTCTGTTCTCGCACTCGAAGGCTCTCTCATAGCCGAAGTAGTGTTTAGCAGTTGTTTGATAATGTTGTCTATCTTTAGTATGCGTGATGTTAATTACACCGCTATAGACTCAACCCTACGCTTTTTTGCCCCTGGGGTTCTTCAATGTTGTTTTCTCCCCGCACGACATGGAAAATATTCATTGAAAAATTAGCTGTACACAAAACGTTAATTGACAACCAACTCACAAATTTTTACAAAAAAGGCTTTTAATATGTACACAGAAACAGATAAGCATCCACTAAAAGCCATTTTCCTCATGCTACCTTTAATTTTTTCTTGACCTGAATACCAATGGGAAAACAGTGGGAAACTCAAAAAAATTATACTGTCCTGATATAAAACGAAGGCTTGTGTGTTTGTGTTCATATGGCAGGTTTTGAATTACGTTTTTAAAGGTTGCCCTCACTCAAGGAGAGCAAGGGGGGTAACAGTCACCTCACTATTCAAACACATTTTAGGGTGACCAGATGTCTCAAGACATTTGTGACTGTCCCAATAAAATAGCTATGTACAAGAAAAAACATCTACACACATAACTACAGCACTTATAGAACGTCTACATCCCCTTGGCAAATATTTATAATTGTTTTACTGACTACAATTTACTGTTAATGTTTATGTGAGTGTTGCTACAGTGGAGCGAGAATGTAGATTTGTGATTTATTCTGTGTCGTAAGTCTGTCTGACGCTGTGGCCCCCTAACGTTTGTATCCATTGTTTCAACATCTGGATGCAACAGTCGGTTCCAGGAAAAAGCTTTTACAGAAAGGCCCAAAAGCCGACTGATTGAGGTGCACAGACAGCCTAACCCGTGTTTCTACCGCTTTCCGTTTGGAGTATCTTGACAGTGCCTTAAACCCCCCCCAGCCACCTAATGCATATTACATTTAGTAATGTCATTTCCTCAGAGTTCATTAGTTTAGCGGAATAATTCCAGATAGTCATATTTGAAACCGACCCTGTTATTTCCAATACAGAATTACTTTTTGATGCAAACAAGCGCCGTACATCTATTTGTAGAGGGGAGGAAATAACAATTGCCAACAATTAATCGTGGTCAACAAGTGATTCATGGGGAATTTAAAATGTTCACTTGATTGTTGGTTTGAATCAGGGGCTCTTCTAGTTGTGTACAATTCCTCGTTTTCTGATAAGTGACAGCGGAGCATGAAACAGAGGTCACTTTGTGCTGCAATAACATGAAACACAGTGTTCCTCTTGAAGCAGAGCAAAATGTACCTCTACCAGAGTTGAACAAACATGTTCCTCATATCGTGTTATTGACTTTCAGGGGGGGTTTGTGCAGTTGTGCGTCAGAGATTTTGAAGCGACATGGGATGTACTAACCCCGTTTCCATTCTGGCTCTGTCCTCTCTAATTGCAGTCGGTGCTCTGTCCGACCTAACTAAACAGTCGGTGTGGTTTAACTGAAACGTAAACAGGATTGCATTAAGGACGCATTCAGCCAAGGGAAAACTGATGTTGTTTACTTTATGTTGTTAATCACCACCTTGTCCTGAATGCAGGGCAATAGGGAAACCCCTTGGGTGGATAAAGGTGTGTGTGTGGGGGGGCAGATATTACAGCAGATAATAGTACAGAGCCTCCATTGCTTCAGTAAACTTTTCAGCTGTGTGCTTGTGTGAAATGCAAAAAATAGGACTAAGCTATTGAATTTCCCCCTGGATATAGGGATCTGCTGCACAAATAAACAATAGTATTGTGTTTTTGATTGACTTTCTGTTTAATAGCCCCGCGATGCTTCATTGTAATGTTCATGATGCCACTGCTAGCTGTGTTTTTAGGCCCTGGCTAATAGACACAACACTATTATGCAGTTTCTACTTAGGAAACTGACGGAGTGCAATGTGATATTTCATGACCGATTTGTAATTATTGCCATCAGCCTGGTAAAAAAACCAAGATCGTGACCGCCTAGCCAAGGTTTGTAAGCACGATCATTCCAAACCGCCGCTGAGACTGAAGAAGTTAAAACAACACCAAATGTATCGGGGGGAAAGTAATAATTTCTCTTTTCCTTTTTTTACTTCCCACAGTTGGTCCTGGATTTTCCATTAGGTCTGGATTCCCACTGGAAAATCCACTCATCGCTCCATAACAATTAAATTATAAAAATGTAATATAACAAATAAGTCGATTGATTGAAATACTTAAATATTTGTTGTTGACGACATGAATTCTGTTGCAGCTGCCGAGAACCTAATTTCCCGCAGCCATCCCTGGTCCATTTACATATTTCCCCCAGCAGGAGACAAGAACAAAATGAAATCTTACAGATACCCGATGCCGATCGGGCTTTCCAGCAGACATGACATACACATGTTTTACGCTGGCAGGACGCTTGCACAATCCAAATTGTGTGGTGTAGCGACTATCATTCTGCATTATTGTGCTGTGATTTATTTGAGCCTAGCCGTGCACATGCCTATTAAGTAATGGAACCTGAGGGGGGGGTCATATTTACAATATTTACAAACAGTTTAAATGACAACATCTAAGAACACAGGAAGCCACCCTGGTACTGTCTGGTAACCATCATGCAGATGGCTGGAAGATATTTATAGTTAGATATAAGAACTGACAATATTTTTTTTATTTTTAAAGAAGCAACTGAAAGGATGAAAGCATTCAGATTAATTGATTATTTTCTTCTGGTGCATAATATAATCTGATATTCAGCTTCGGTTTTTTTTTACAGTTTCACTCAAAGCACTTTTGATTATGTGGAAAGATAAGAATCGCATGTATTGCATGCCTGCAGAATCCTGGCTCCGATGCATCTCTTGGTCAGGACCTGCACTTGACGGCGCTAAGCAAAGGGCCCGCCCGCACCACCACCGGGAACTCTCAGGAACACCAAGATCTGACAGGTTGATACGTCCTTTCCATTTAAAACTCACAGGGCTCAATCAGACTCCACCCTAGGAGTGCGGCCGCTTGCGTCCTATACGGCTGCTTCTGCACCACTGCAGCCATCGCCGAAACTGTGGGAAAACAGACTCTTTGCTATTCACACAGCACTGTTCACCAAGCCACCAGACACTGCAGAGAGCATTAGTCACTTGCACATTCAGTAAGTTAGACTGGTTTTATGCCTGACCCTTCGGAAGTTAGTGTAATAAGATACATATATAAACAAGCACATCACATCACATGTTGTCGCCTTATGCTTCTAAAATTAATCTAATCAGGTATGTATATGCGGTATTTTTATCCGAGATGGTCCGGCAGATTTGGAGTCTATTTCTGGGAGCCCTTCATGATTCCGCCTGGAGTTCAGGCAGCATACAGCTACTCAGTGTCAAAATTGCTTGGCCACCCTGCAAAACTGCATCTGTATCAATCATAAATCCTATTACAGCCTCGTGTGTCATCCTGACATTACCCCTCACACTATGGGGAAGGGACCTCACACCTGGGGGGGGGGGGTAGTGGACAATAGACCACAGATTCTGTCTAATGCATTTCAAAGCATTGGATGAGGAATGGCTATTACATAAACACACACACACACACACACACAAGACACACACACACACACACACACACACACACACACAAGACACAAAGGAAAGAAAAATATAACAGGAAGGGATTGATTACATCCCATTACTGGGTTTCTGAGAATTTCAGTCTGTGAACACCTTTTGCGAGATGTCTCATTAAAACAGTACCTGAGGGCAATTAATTTTTTTCTAAATGGTTCAGGTCTAATTGAATTATTTTTTATATATATATA
>JAOYSI010071119.1:0-11482 GCA_025775065.1 Hiodon alosoides
CCCCCCCCCCCCCCCCCCCCCCCCCCCCCCCCCCCCCCCCCCCCCCCCCCCCCCCCCCGACCCCCCCCCCCCCCCCCGCCCCCCCCCCCCCCCCCCCCCCCCCCCCCCCTCCTTTAACTGTGTCATCTATTGTTTGAAACCGATCCACAGACATTAGGATTACGTTTAAATTTTAATAATAAATATAATAAATAAATAATAAAAAAATAATAATAACCTTCACATCTTTGCATCTTTAAAAAATTAAATAAATTGTTAAATGTATAAGTAGGTAGCTGACGGCTTTCAGTATCTCGTATAATTTGAATTTAATTTATTTTAATAGTATGCTACTTTATTCAGTTGATGTTTATACTGTTAATATAGGCATAAATTGAGCATGTGTGAATTGTATATCATAGATTTACTCTAAGAAGGTGGAATCTTAATCAGCAATCAGGGTTACTTTGAACTCTTGAGGCGCATCCTCCAGGTGAAGCTGTAACCACTAAACGCCTCGGGTACATATGAATTTGTCTTTGTCCAGACGGAGTAAATGCCCGCAACGATGCCCCCAACATTTCACTCAGTTTGATTCTCTACAAAGTCCGCATAAACAGTCTGCGTTACATGTTGCGTGCCTTTGTGCAGTCGCCAATGAATATTTTCGTGATGAAAGTTTGGTCACAGTACCTCTTTTCTAAGACGATTTAATTACGTAATCAATATTTTATGGTTTTCTGTTTTCAGGAGGTACTGTCGACCAATGTCGTCAGGAATATACATCAATGTTCTCAGTGTTTTCAGTCAGTTAAATGGCGTGCGATCAGTCATGTCTTGATAATTTCAGAAGCGTCCTGGAGTCAGTGATCATTTAGTAATATTAATTTAGTAATGCAACACCTATGTTTCCTGCCACTTTTTAAAGTGAATAATCAAGTTGATTGATGTAATGGGCGGCTGTAATAATGTAGTGTACTTTTGAGAAGCCCCCCTTTTTTCTCTGCAGATTGCTATTCCCAGTGTAGTGGGAACTCTTCTAGAAAGTCATCTTTATTTCAATGTTCAGTGTGCCTTAAAGGAAGTTATTTCCGGGAACCCATGTGCGGGTGCGTTCCATTCCCAAAACCTCAATGCCCCAGATGGTTCCAATGGAGGCACTCAGAATTGTGTTGGACGCGACAAAACGCTTTCCACAACCAGGCCACAGAGTCTCCTGTCTGAGAGTTTTCATTCGGTGTGGGATCCTTGGCGAGGGCCCCTCCCCAGACTGACATCAGCCTACGTGGGGGTCCCTAGGAGTGTGATTGAGGATCCCTGTTGTAGCCTCCCTCTGCGGTTAGCGCTGTTTTCAATCATGTATCTTTGGGGGTGGGGGATCTGTCCAGTCAGACAAACAAACCAACCAAATGTATTTACGCGTTTGGCATGAATTCTCAACAAATTAGGTGATGTTAAGTATCGTGTCAAAACTTCCAACAATTTTAACATCCTGATTCTATACCTCCAATGCCTGATAATTTGTTTGTTTGGTGCATACCTCTCTACAGAACGTGTTAATTTCCTTTAATTTATTGGCCCTACCTCATACTTAAGCTTTGGACTATTGGTGGAGAATGTGTTTGTGTTAGTATGAGGTTGTCTCCGGTTTGCATTCCTCACTCTGTGAGTGGTGGTTTGTGTTTATCTTGGGCTCTCCATCCTCAGTGTATTTCACTACACACTTGTGTGCTGACTCTCTCATTGCTTCAGCTTTTCTGCTGTAACGGGTGGTGCTCCTGTGCAGGGAGACTTTAGCAGCTAACAAAGGTGTGCCATCTCTCTGTGTACACCACTGGGTACTTACTGAAGTTTTACAGATTTAGTGCTCTGGGATCTGAATCTTCAACCCCCTGGTTATGAGTATAGTACCTTAACCCCTATGTCCCTTATTTTCTTACAGTGTAGTACCTTAACCGCTACGTTTCCATGACATTTACACTTCCTTTCAAGGAAACCATAGAATGTGGTTGCTTGGGCTCATCAAACTTTTTGACCCTTTCTTACTGCTTGCAAAAAGCAGTGTACATCTGGGGTTCACAGTCCCCTGGAAGACAACTCGCAACGTCTGAGCTGCTTTAGACCCAGAAAACAGAGCCGTGGCCTGCTCCTCAATGTATCTGGACCGGGCCAGTGAAATCCACTGGTTTTGCTGCATCACTGGGAGAACCAGGGCTGGAGGAAATTTCAGAAAGTTTTGGTGGTGGGTTGGGGATGCTGTAAAAGTACTAGGGGTTATGGGACTGTTCCTCTTCCTGTTCTTGTTAGCAATATTTCCTGCCAGAGGAATTCCTGAGAGGTTAGGAAATGCAGAGAACAATGGAATGCCGGCTGTCTGGACCAAATGTGGAGGAAAACTTTGTTACAGAGTCCCTCCGCTCTCATCTGTCGGTGGACAAGCCTGGATTAGCCAAGAGTCACAATCCAGCCAGAGGAGCCGCGCTTCGTATGTGGCTGCATTAGATCTTTATTTATCCGCCGTGAAACACAAATGAGAACCGCCAAGAGGCTGCCTGCCCTGTGATAAGGAAACGTCTGAATGAAGGCCACTGCTAAAGTGTCTCTGGAGCAGTTTATGTAATGTCTGATGGTATGCTGTGATAGTGGCTTGTTGTAACCAGTCATATTTATCTCTAGAAGCCAGGAAAGGGCTGCACCCTTTTTATAAATCACTTCTTTTGTAAAATCGGCTGTAGCATGTTCCAGTGCATCGTCGCTATTTGGCCTAATAGTGCAGCCTTCCCTCGTTTCCTTCCTTACCTCATACAGTGCCTTGACCAGGCTAACGTTACTTGGTGGTTGGGTCATGTGAATTGAGCACCTGTTATATGGCATTAATGACACTCAGGATTAAGTTGCCCTCCATTGTGAATACCATGTGAGTTCTGTTGAAGTTAGTGACATAGTGTTGGGATGGTTGGTACATGTAGCTTAAGTCTATCTAATCTGGTATTCCACACCGCACTCCTGTGTTTCTCCAAATGGGGCCCCAGAACTGTGACTGTGATAATGCAAATGTGGTTAACTCAATATCTTTTCCTTTTGGTTTCCGATGTTCTGTGCTGGGACGTGATCCAGCAACCTTGTGACAGCTCTCGTCCTAGACAGCCTGACAGCTATATTACACAGTTGTCAGCCCCCCCCCCCCACGGATTTATTCTTTCCCTGTCAGGTAATTATTAAACTTCAACACGGCAGGAGTTTGGGAAAATTTAGGATTGATGTATGGACAAAGCTACACAATGGCCCAAATCAAAAAAAGAAAAAAATAATAACTTTGAAATGTATAAAAATGCAATAAGTTTTCCCAAATAACATCAACATATTTCTGAATTGGTTCCACAAAAAGCGTCTCAAGCAGTCAGTGGAAGAGTTGAATTTCTTGGCAGTCTTCATCAGTGACGTGAAAATGCGTGGCTGTAAAGTAAACGGATGGTTGGGTGGAGACGAAGCTGACGCCAGGCCATCTTCCTGACCCCCGAGCCCCAGGGCACAAACAGAGAATTCTCTGCAGTTGAAGGGACGGGGCACACTGGCGCACACCGCGGGCTCCTCGCTCACCGCCCTGGTGAAACAATCCCTCATCCACCCCAAGGGCCAAAGGCGATGCGTGCTGCATAAGTTCCATCCATTACTGTGGGCAGTCAGTTGGCGAGGGCTTTTTTTTACCCGTCATTCCCCTCCCCCCCTCTGCCCCTCTGCCCCACAGCTCTGTGGAGCGAAATTAAGATTCCTATCTTGCTAATCAGCACTCAGTTCTTTTTTCCTCTGTGAGCCCAGAGTTTCTCGTAGACAAATTCTAGTTAAGCACGCCTCGCTTCTCGTCTTGTGCTAGGTATGTGCATGTTTAAATACCTCTGCTACCTAGGATTCAACAGAGGCTCATTTAAAACACAGAGCCTTTTTTTTTTTTTTTTACTTTCATTTGATTGGGTTTTGAGAGGGAGAACCGGCCCCCTGTGAAGGCCTTGAAGTGTCCCGTCTACCCAGATCTTACTGAAGTGATGAATTGTGTCCCGTCTGCTTATGCCAGAGGGGGTTCCCAGCATCTGCAATTCTGGCTGCTGGTCGCACCGGAGCCAAACCATAATGATGTGTTGCAGGGTCAGAGTTCATAGTCAGTGGAGGATTTTTTCACACATTAGAAACTCTTCTATTAATTGAATTTCTACCTAATGTCTCCACATGAAGAAATAAAACATTAAACACTGGAATTTCAGATAAACACAGATAAAGACTGAAAAGAATTCCCCAAAAATATTTACTGGTGACTTCTCGATTCAGGTAAGTGGTGGTGACTGATGTATACACTTAGAAGCATGATTGTAAATGCAATTTGCAGGTATAACAGTCTGTTGTAAGCATGTTATAAACTGGGTTTAAAAGTTAGACATTGTGGTCATGGTGGTTGAGACAAGTATGGAGCACTTAGTGAAAGTACACAGGCGAATCCAATCCAAACACCGGATACCAGAAGCAGTCATAATTTTAGATTAGTTAGTTTTGCATGGCTCAATCTGATATGGGCACGGTCATCTGCTATTTAAAAATCAGTATCATTTAACAGAGCCCTAACTGTAAAGCAATTTCTGACTCTTATTGTATCATGTCTGCAAAATGCGTAACGTCACAGTTCTGAATGTAAGGAGCTGTGAGATCCAGAAAATGGCCTGTAGACAGCAAGTTTCTTTGCTTTTGTTTTGCAGTCCATTTGTGAGCGAGGTTTCCTTGCTTCCTGACACCCCCCCCCCTTCTTTACATTGTGCTTGTGTTTCCTGTGCAGTCTGCAGAAACCTTTTCCACTTTGCCCTGCAGCCAGCCCTCTTCCACACAGACAGGCATGCAGACAGACAGAGACAGACAAACACACGCACAGACATAGATGGATAGAGTCTTACAGAGACACAGACATACAGAAAGACAGACAGGCACTCGTGCAGACACCGAAAGATGGACGCACAGATAGATGGATGCACACAGACAGACATGCTCATATGCAGACAGATACAAATGGACGCACATCGACAGGCATGCACACAGGCAGAGGGACATGCATGCATGCAGAAATAGACAGACAGATTGACGTACACGCCGTGCAGACCGACACGTGCACAGACCCATACTCACGCATAGACAGATAGACCAGAAAAAGGCAGACACATGCATATCAATGCATATAGAAAGACATACAGACACATGGTATCTTATCCAGAGTAACATAATTACAGCTTTAAACCTTTTATCAATAACAACCAGCTGCTGAAGAACTATTTTATTTATTTTATGTGGAATGGATAATTGTATTAATGAATCTTGGCTCATCGCTATGACTTCCACATTCACAAACGAGGGCGAGGAAGTATGGCTTGGCTACTCCAATGCTAGTCGCCTTCGAGCCACCAGTCTCTATTCCACACTGCAGACTACACAGCCCACTCGAGGGGTTCAGTGTCGACTAGAGGAGAGGAACATCCCTTTCGATGGGACTTCGAGCCTACAGGCGGCTGGGAAGCTGGTTGAAGACACTTGTTAGCGACGAGCGGAGAAATCCCTTCCAATTCAACCCACTCCAACCAGTGCAGTGCTGTGCGTGAAATAAGCTGGATCAGAAGCACCGAACTCCCCGTAGGTCCCAGTCTGTGTTCATGCGAGCACCTTTACCCACTCGGCCACTCCGAAGGCGTTGCTGAAGAAAGGTTTTTGGAAGAGCGGCGTCACATCCTTGACCTTGTTGCTGCCAGCTGGGCCGTCACGTGGAGCTGCGTGTCAGAAGCCTGGGACACCCGCTGTCACTGGGCGGGGGCCGACATGGGCATCCACACAAAAGGGTGCAGTGTTCGGGCTGGCATAGGACAGTGGGCCGCCCAAGGAATTCCTCGTCCATCTGTCAGGATGAGCTTGTGTCTCCTAACGTCAAAGGAAAGCTCTCCCGCGCCACAGTGAATCATTCTGAATCCGCCCCGGTCAGTGTCCTGCAGTTTAAACAGGGGTTTCAGTTTTTCAAGTCTCAAGGTTACACACAACATGTTCATGATATTGTGACAACTTTTCTCCTGTAGGTACTTTTACAAGATCGCTCTGTGTTCACTGGGAATTGGTTATAGGGAAACGGTGACTGGGACAATGGGACCCGGAGAAACTACGGAACTTCCACAGATTACTAACTAAGTATTTGCGTCTACAAACTGTTTGTCCACCATCTTTATGAGTGCACATGGACCCTTTTCCTGTTCAGGGACAGTCGAACACTTGGACAGGAAACCAATCCTGAACATCTGCTTTCTCTCAGTGGCTGACCTATGACATTTGACCTTGAAGAGGAGGGGTGGCACACTGTGGTGAGAGGAATCCAGCATGAACTAGCAATGGAGCATGACGACCTAAGTGAGATTCACATTTTATTTAAGCCACTCTGGAAGATCAGACATACTTGATAACCCTGCTCTAAAATAGTATCCACCATTCAGTAATTAGCAACAATGAACTATTATTACAACAAATTATTATTATTATTATCATTGTTACTACTACTATTTGTAATTATCTTGGTATTTTATGATTTTGTGTAAGATCTAATAAATTGCCCATTCACAGTTCCAAACAGGGGGGTTCTTCAGCCCTTCCCCTAGACTCTCTAATTAGACTTGGCTGCAGTGTCCTGGAGGTTCTGTGTGACAGACAAGAGTTCCAGTGTGTAATTCAGCCTCTCACATCCCTGTTGCCCATTTTATAAATGACCCCTGATCCAAAACGGGAGCCCGGACTCTGTGTTCTTTAACATGGGCCATAGTCAGTTTGCTTGTGTCTAAACATGTCTATTTTAAACAACAACATTTTAAGCATAGGAAGTGGACGTGAACAGTGATGGTCCTAATTCCAGCGTTTCCTGATTTCTCAAATAGTTACGGAGAAAGATTTTTGTTCACATTGGGGAAATCCAAGCCCACTGTTGCTTGACTGTAGGGGTCAAAACCAAAGGCCTGGTAACAGCCAGTGGTAGTGGTGGGGAGGAGGGGGATAGTGCTCTCTGGGGAATCTTCCCCAGTGCTTGGCACCGCTGCAGGGCACACGAGGGGTACAAAGATAGCATTGATTCTGCACAACCCCACCCCCCCATCCAACACACCCCCACAAGGGGAGTTCCTCAATGAGACCCGGCCTTTTGGATCGGAGAAAGGGACTGCTGAGCCATTTTTTTAAATTGACTTTGTCTATTTTGTGGTGCAGACGGTGAAAGAGGAATCTAGTGTTGAGGAACGACACCATTTTGGACAGCCTTTAATGTGTGCCTAATTGACATGTTGAAATTCCATGTTATTATCCTAAAGACTGGAAAATTGAATGTTACATAATGTTAAGTTGTGACTGACAGTCAGGGTGGGGAGCTTTAGAAAACTGCATAAAAATCCAGAATGGAAGCTGACGCTGTGTGCCAATCTCACCCCAGTTATTGCCATCAACTCTGGTGCCATTGAAGCACCCTGAAAGTGATGATGTGTTTTTTGGACAGCCATAATTGGGTTTCCTCAACTTAGAGACGGCTAATTGGCAGGAGACGTGTATTACCTTGTGGGTGCCTTCGGTTTCTGACAGGTCGCCAGACGAGGAGCGGAAACTGGCCTGTCCAGGAAGATCCAATAAAAGTCCAACATCTAAAAGGAACACAGTTTGCAGTCAGGGCCGACATCTCCCAGTTGAGCTGCTGCTTTGTCTGTCTGTCTAAGTTCTTTAATGGATATAAAGAACCGTAGAGAAACTAGGATCAGTCACAGGATGGGAAGAAAAATGAAAAAAAGATTTTATGTCTGGTATTGATAAAAGCCTTATAGAGCCATCGTTCCTATCTGCAGATGAGCTGACCCGTTTCCGAAACGGCAAGATTCTTAGCTTCATTATGGTCTGTGCTTCCGATGCACTTCTCTTCACATGCTCTGTTGTCGGAGGCTGACTGCCTGATGTGTCAGTCAAGGAAAGAGGAGTTTTTAAAAGTCTTTTGAATTTTCCTGTGTTGTGGTACTGAACGGGAGGCTGTCATGCTCTGTTGCCATGTATGAGGAGGGGGGCAGGGCTGGGAACACTGACCGTCCCGGCATGAAAGCTACAGCTGCTACTCTCACTGAACCTGGACACCTTCCCTCTTGCCCTATGCTTCCTTTTCAGAAATGCCTTTCAGGAAAAAACAAAAGAAAAAAACCCTCTTTGGCATGAGGCCTACAGAGAGGAATGACGTGTGCAGGGTGGTTGGGACTCAGAAGAGGATGTTGTGTGGCGGTATTTGGAACTTAGAAGAGGTGTGACGGTGGTTCTCGTTTGTGTGCTTCAGCGCAGGTTGGGAACGCGCTACGTCCACCCGCGGCGTCGCTGGGAACGCGCTACGTCCACTCGCTGCGTCGCTGGGAACGCGCTAGGTCCACTCGCTGCGTCGCTGGGAACGCGCTATATCCACCCGAGGCGTCGCTGGGAACGCACTACGTCCACTCGCTGTGTCGCTGAGAACGCGCTACATCCACCCACGAAATTGCTAGAAACGCACTACATCCACCCGCGGCGTTGCTGGGAACGCACTACGTCCACCCGCGGCGTCGCTGGGAACGCGCTACTTCCCCCGCGGCAGAGCTGAGAACACATTTAAAAGGTGTGTTGCTGGGAACACGCTACTTCCCCCGCGGCAGAGCTGAGAACACATGTAAAAGGTGTGTTGCTGGGAACGCGCTACTTCCCCCGCAGCAGAGCTGAGAACACATGTAAAAGGTGTGTTGCTGGGAACGCGCTATGTCCACCCGCAGTACTGCATGTTTCTGGAGGCCCCCTGCTTCAAAGGCCTTTGTTTTCAGCTGAATTAGTGTGTTCTCTGTTCATGAAGCGGGTTTACATGGGCCAGTAAGTTTGTTTATCAGATTTCCTATCTGTACAGGGATGCAGAGGACGTTGTGGCAGAACCTCACTGAACATGCCTCTGGACCGAGTAATTTGTTTAATGCAATCACAGTATAGAGAGAATGTGATTCCACCTTGATTCTGTTAATGCCAGCTTTTCTCTGGCATGGACCCAATGTTTCGTCTTCTGATTCCAGTTGACTGGACAGACGTTAAATTTTCCTTGTTGTCCTCTGACTGTGTTCAGGCAGCGGTCCATTTTTGTCTTTCGAAGAGAAGCTTGGAATGACTCAACTTACCTGGGATTGAATTTATCATATTGGATACTTATTTCTCAAGAGCAGACAATGGAGCGCAGCGATACAGAAGTCTGATCTAGGGTTAGAATTAGGTATAGTTGGTAAGTTGCCTGAAAGTTGTTTATCCTCTGTAAAACAAATGTAATTGTGCAGAACTGGTTGCCATTTTTTCTTGTGGTCTTCTAGATCTGTGTTCATGGCCCCTTGCAGCATCATTTGCTGCATCACAGGACTAAATGTTCTAAACCAAGCCCCTCTAGAGGGGGTGCCAACCTGGATGAAAGCTGTGTGCGTGTTTGTGTGTACGTGTGTGTGTGTGTGTGTTTGTGTGTGTGTGTGTGTGTGTGTGTGTGTGTGTGTGTGTGTGTGTGTGTGTGTAGGTGTTTTTTTTTTTTTACTCGCACCATACACCCTTGAATATTTTGACTCAAATGTCATAAACAGATGTTCGCTGTACTTGACTCATAAAAATCTCAGTTTCTTGGGAGCCCTTGGGCTTTTCCTTAAGTACTATAAGCAGCGTCTTTTTGTTTTGGCAGAGTTTTAGCTGGAGCTCCCTGGGTAGAATTGGAATTTAATTAGGTAGAATTCCCATGACTGTAAAAACTAACAGCACAAGTAAGTGTGCGCACACGAGTCTTTGTGTGTGCGTGTTTGTGTGTGTGTGTGTGTGTGTGTGTGTAAACCACACCGTTCAGAGCAGGCCATTGATCTGCTTTTCTCTGGCTCCCCCTATATGTTGTTTTGGGAGAGGCGCAGTTAAATATACAAGACGGGCCTCTTGCCTTGCCTGACATTGGGGCTATATGGTGACAGTCGCTGGAGGAGCCCCCCTGTTTTACAGCTGTCCCTGTCCCTCAATGAGAGGACTGTACACATGGTAACTAGGGAGAATGGCACCCCCTCACCTTCCGACTGAGCTGGGGTGTCGGCTGTCTGTCGTAGAGTGTTGTGGTGCACGACTGGAGAGTTGTGTTACACATACAAATCAGTGAGTCAGTCAAGTTTTCTTAATGGAAACATTAGAGTCTCTGCTAAAATAACGGCCTCCGCAAGTGACACAGACTGAGATGACGAGTTAATCCGTTTGTAACAGGAGGACAATCGGCCAAAATAAAAGCCAAGTGGTTAATGAGAGATTTGAAAAGATTGCTGTTTACCCACAACTGTTTTATAGCTTTTTGTTGATGAATTGTGGAACAACGAAAAAAATGTTGCCTTCCAAATGTTGCACTCTTTGTAATCCCCTGCAAATAAACGTATGTACCAGGAATAAGAGTGTTTTGATTTGGTTGGTTGCCTTGATGATATTCTTAGATTTAAAATGATTTGCGACCAAGCTTTTGCATATTTTTGGATAGTAGTAGCAGCATTATTATAATTGTTGTTGTCATTATTATTATTACACTGGGTGACATGACAACAACACGAGTCCTAAGCCTGTGGAGGGAAAGGCAAGACTTGTACAGCGAGGTCGTATTTCTAGATCACGACTTATGACTGGAGACCCCCAGCAGGACTCTGCCCTAACCCTAACCTGCCATAGTGCTTATAGACGATGTGAACTTAACCTGCCATAGTGAGTGTGGATGATGTTTCTTTAGTATCTGGAACTTAAAATGTCATTTAAATGTATTTTCTCTGGTTCTTTTAAATATAAGCATTGCATATTTTGTCCATTTTCACGAATCTCTAACAGATGAAAGTAAATAAAGTGGTTGGGTTGGGGTTAGATTAGGGTTGCCGTTAGTATATTCTTCATATTGGTACGACACCAATGGTGTCATGTCCTTGATCTTCCAATAAAAATGCAATTCAGTAGCGATTTGCTTCACTCTGGCAAAATTTGAAATATTAAATTATAGTTTTACTATAATTTTTTTAGTTCTAGTAAATTAGGTTGTATCATTTCTCTGATTATGCCACATTCGCTGTTCTGTAATTCACGAGGCAGTGGAAAGACTCTCCTGGTTAATGCAATCTTTCGGCCTTTATTAAGACTTTGTATTCATTTCCATTTATTTGCCACTGTGATCCTTTCATTGACAATGTAATTGTTGTTCCTAGCGTGCAGTAAAAACAGGAAATGTTTCATTTCCTATGGAGACTGCAATTTGGCTGTTACTGCGGGCCGTCGATTATGGGGTAAAGATTCGTTTCTTGGGTATTCTCACAGGCAGGTAGAGATGTGTTCCTGGGGCATCCTCTCATGCAGGTAGAGATGTGTTCCTGGGGCATCCTCTCATGCAGGTAGAGATGTGTTCCTGGGGCATCCTCACAGGCAGGTA
>JAOYSI010071130.1:0-22145 GCA_025775065.1 Hiodon alosoides
TCTAGTTCATCCCAAAGGTGTTCGATAGGGTTGAGGTCAGGGCTCTGTGCAGGCCAGTCAAGTTCTTCCACACCAAAATTATTCAAGGATAAGTGCAGGTTATTATTAAATCGTTTTTATAATGCCTCTTTGCAAAATGATTTTACTGCGTCACATTTTTACATGTCATCCCAATGTCTTTCTTTACTGGAACATACATCACTCTGGCACTTTGTATTTCATAATTTCATTGTGTTTTTCAGTTCATGGCCACTCTTTTCTCACACATGTCAATCAGGGCAGGTGGGTGGTCCTTTACAGTCTATTACTTTACCCCTTGCATTTGGGAAGCCATCACCTTGGTCTCAGTTATAAACTGCTGAAAATAAAGTAATAAAAGTGTCCAGTTTGGCAGGGCATTGCACCGGCCCACCCCAAAACTCTGCCCATGCAGGACAAACATCAAGCGGTGTCACAGCTAGATAGGCAGACCATGTGAAATTAGCTTTTATTGTAGGGACAGAGCCTAAATTATTGATAGTGGCATTGACAAGTCTGGAACAGGGACCCACTGACAAGGTGCAGGGTGAAAAATTATGTATGAAGAACGGTAGATAGAGAAAACACGCTTTCAGGCACTGATCGTACGCGCATTTAACTTTGGAAAATATGAATATGTTTGTGAGCATAAGAAAGCACATTAGTTAAATATTAGTACCAACTTGTAATAATGCGTGCATCATAATTGCATCGAGTACATCATAATTGCGTTTTCAAAAAGCTGAACGCATTAAAAGAAGAAAAAAGAAGACAGAAAACTAAGCAGATATTTGTGGTCTGTTTTTGCTCTACTGCAACAACTTTATGTAAATATGCCTCTTTTTAAATTCAAGATTATTATGTATGGAGATTTCCTCAACAGAAATTTCTAAGCTTTGAAAATCGCCTCCCTCGGGTGAAGGGGTCTTCGGTTGTTATGTCCCGTGATTGCAAGAAGCATCACCAGGGGACATCAGCGATGCTGTTCCTGTCCTAGTTTCCAAATCTCTCTTAAAAACATGTTGATTCAGACAGCCTTCTGTTTTTTTTTGTTTTTTTTCCCCCCCTTCTTCAAAAACGCGTTCCCTTTCATGTGAGATAATGTAGCTTATTATGCTTGGATAGGATGATCTCTGAGTTCACGTTATTAGGTCTGCGCCTTAACTTTCGAAGACCCTCGATGATTAATTCCTTTTGGGAGGGAACTTAAAAACGGCTGTTTGTGTTTATGTGCAAAGATCAAGTTTTTTTGCGGCAAATACTTAAATCAGTAAGTGTTGCTTTTAAGTGACAAAAAGGCATGCCACAGATATTTCTGGAGATATGCCTCCATATTTTTATGTTTTTTTTTTTTTCTTTGTATTTCTTGAAATATTGAATATTGAAGTATTTTCTTGAATTTTGTATTTCTATAAAAATAGATTAAGAAATACCTGCATCTTCACAGGGGGACTTTGATACCATTTAAAAGTGCTATCAATAGTATATGCCAAATTAAATAAAGTAAAAACTATATAATAATTTAAGTTAGAGAATTGGTAGTTTGACTCCATAGCCTGCATTGTTTTCAGTATGAGCCCCCAGTTGAGTTAACATCCAAGAACAAAATCGAGTGGACACATAAAGAGAACAGTTGTCATGCATTTTAGTATCCACTGCCACTGAAAAGGGTGTGACCTAAGAACCCCCCCCCCTGGCCATAATTTAGTATCTTAAAGGCTGTACCAAAATAATTCTGCACAGAAACTAATGCCGAAGGAACAGAAATGCGCGGGGCGAATTATGCAAATCCGACGACGTAAACTTTGCCAGTGACAGGGCGTCAAACACAGAAGACGGACAGATTTATCTTTGAGTAGATAATTAATCTGATCGTGATTACATGTTTGTTCTGAGTCCAGGACCTTTCCCTTATATACCTTGAAAGGTATCAAATCGCCAGACGCTGAGGCCACTTTCGGATGTTTTAAAGTAATTCATAAATATTCCCCATAAACTTATACAGTTTCCTAGGGACACTTAATACACATTTTTAAGACTTCCTGTGGAGTCTTCACTTGCTCTAATTTTCTCTCTCTTCTGGCTGTCAATGCTTCCTTTTGAAGATCAAACTCCATTCATCAAAAGATCAAGTCATTTAATGCTTCTTTGGGACCTGAGGGAATCGGAAGAACACTGACTGATATGGGCACACACTGCTCAAGTTGTTCTCCTCTGTATTCATGAATCAGCATCGAACCCCTTTGAACTTGTTTCTACCGTGATCCGAATCTAACTTTATTACTTGAAGAAGTCTCCTGTTGTTTTGCACAAAACCAATTATAAAAATAAAAAACAAAAAGTTCCTAACATAAAATTTGCAGTAAAGCTTTACCTCCTGAGGTCTGTTTGAGTGCTAGTCCATTCCAAGCCTTGGGGCATATGGATGGCTTGTGTAGGGCAGTTATATGATGGTTTGGATGCAGTCTCAGGATTTGCAGATTTGCGCAATTTAGGATTACGCTGTCGGATAAGTCATATACTAGAGACAATGTCTGGCTGGAAAAGTGACCTGCTCTTGTTGTCGTTTTTTTATTTTATTTTTTTATATATAGAAGTCATCTAATCACTTTATTTACTAATAATGACCAATACAAAAATATCTCTGGAATTGAAAAAAAAGCAAAACTTACAGGGGCATGTAGAGGGAATCATTCCAAAAAGATAAACCTGAGCTATGACCACTTTCCAGTCATGGACTGCTGGACAGACTTTAAACATCTCTTCCAGCATCCCCGTGCATCAACTCTTCTCTCTTTTCAAGGTCTTTTTAGATGGTTTGCTTAGAGTGCGCTCTCATTGGCTTAGACTTGCAGCAGTCTGTCAGCCCATGGGCTAAACCCGCTCAGCCCGCATTTGTTAACTCTACTAGCTGGTTCATCAGTTCAACGCTGGCCGAAGGGAACTTCCAATTTCTCTGTTTTCCTGTTTTGTGCATTAGAAAAGGCAAAACTCATCCAGAATGTTTGAAAGAATAACAGTTAAATTTAGCATCCAGAGAGAAAATTACGAAACCCATATTACTCCCATATTGCACAAAGCTAACAGAGTTACCTGTTCCAAAAATTTAAAAAGGTATTCACATTAGCCCGAATTCAGATCTCTGATTGTCCGTTTCATGTTTTGACGACTGGAATTTCCTTAAAATCTCCTGCGACATCGGGTGCACCCAACCACTCTTCTGCACACACACACGCACACACATCTGTATGCTCACAGCCCGTGGGACTCCGTGGAGGGGTGAGCAGGCTTTGAAAATGCTCTTTGACAGCTCAGTTACCTTTCAGGGTAGATGTCGAACAGGAGGGTCAGAGGCCTCTGTCTGGTATATTATTGACCTCCTTCGCAAGAACGTCCCACAGAAGCCACCTTGAGATCAAAGAAGGATTTCTGGGGAGTGTCTATGAGAAGAGAAATTGGCAAATGATCAACGTGGCCTTTGCGCACGTCTATGGTACTTTTAAAAACTATTTAAGAGCAATCTACATTTGTTTGACTTGAAGCCTATTTATCTGGTTGCAATGCATGTTTTAGTATTCTTCAGAATGTATACAATCTAGAATAATGTTGTAATGAATGAAATGCTTCCTTAAAGATTTTTTTAGAATTACGTAAGTAGTTGCTGGTGTACTATGGCTCATTTGAGACCACAGAATCTACAGATGATGCAATCTTGATCTTATAGGTAATGGTAATGGTAGCACATTATCTGTTATTGCACATTGACCCCTAAACTACAGCACTTTTGTACGTCACTCTGGATAAGAGCGTCTGCTAATTGACTAAACTCTAAATGCAAAATGTAAACATTTATGTGTCCCCCTTGGCATATATATTTAAAAACATGGGGGTGGGGTGGGGTTCATGTTGGTCACATCATGATGCAGATGCAGGCATAAAGCTTCATGGTTGTTCTTCTTGAAGCTGCAGGACACATATGTCCCGATACTGTGTTTTAACGTTCCCTTTGACCGCAGCTAGTGCATCTAAATTTTATATATCCTTCCATTTAAACTTTTAACGGCTTCTGTTATAGATTATTTAAAGGCATGCATTCATGGTTAAAAAAGATTGATTAAGGACAGGTGCCTTGGGGTGAACTGAAAGGGATGCATATAATTATGTGTCGTGCATGATCCCGGTTTCAGTAAAGCGGATCCAAAACATTGAATCGGCTCAGACCCGGCACAATTTATTCAAGCCCTACCTCATCCTCTGCTAATTCCTTCACCTTCCTCCGCTCGCTCTTTGAGTCGTGCTAAATCGAAGAGCTAAGCTTTTTGCTGCTAAATAATCACAAAGGCGTCCAGCTGGCTGTCTGCTCGGAATTTTCGGCGGAACCTTTGCGGGCGGAATCTAAAACAGCTGCTTACTCCAAAACCCCAGAGCCAATGGCTACTGAGGCTGCACAAGTTTTACCAAACCTTTTTCTCCTGTTGAGCTTGTATAGTGGGGGTGAACCAAGTTCATTTTTGACCAATCAGGATATTTTGCGATCGTTTCATGCATGACCAGTGAATTATGGGTGGGGTGTGGCACGGTTGACTAAAATTTTGTTCAGTTTTTTCCCCATTCAATAAAAGGTGTATTTAAAATTAATCTGAATCACATGAGCATACCTGGTGGAATTACAAGCAATTATAGAAATGTCATAGTGATATTTTCGGTGCCACATTTTCTCAGATCCAACAGGCAATAAATTAAAATGAATCTGTGTGTATAGCTAGGGCTGGGACCAAATAAAAACACTGGCAACCCGCTGATCACACTTTACATAACTGTGTTTAGTAGTGTTATTGAATATGTTGTATATATTTTACTCATAAAACTAAAACACAATTAAATACAGTTGTGTGAAGAGTGATTAGCAGGTTGCCAAAGTTTTGATTTGGTCCCTGCATAGGCTGGCAGACATAAGTTATATTCTTCATCATTCAAAATAACAATTTCCAGATGTTAAGAGATGTTTAAACTATTTGAGTATATGTCAAAATAAAAACATCTGTCGAAACTTTTAGTGCTATATCCATTTTGTCTTTGGAAATGTTTAAAAGGCAGGAGGGAGGAGGGATTAAGGAGGGATATGTTCATTTCTCTCACGTGTTGAGCCACTTTTTCTCATTCCTGATTTTTCCCTAGTTTTCATTCATAGATATAGTCTTAATCTTTTTTTTCCAGGACAGTTCATCTTTCCTGACAGCAGAGAGCAAGAATCAAGAATAAACTCTCCTCTAATGCACAGTTGGAAATCCCTACAGTTATTACAGCCATTACCTAATTATTCCGTTTTATAAAGCCTTTCTCCCGGAGTTCTCTTGACTACCTCTGGAGACAGGAAATCCCTTTCTAGATTCTCCCATTTGGCGTTCCCAATCGTTTTTTTCTTTCCTTAATTCTTTCTGTGAAATGTCAAATTGTGCTGCTTTTTGTGACTATTTCTATTTGTAATGTTGCGCTATAACAATTCAAGTTTTATTGATTCATTTTCTTGTGGGAATTCTGATCTCGGACCTGCCAGGCATTGTCTCTCACAGGGATTGTCCAAGCCAACACCATCATTCCCTCATTACACCTTTTGTGGAATCCAAAGGTTTGTATTGTTTTTATTTTATTTGTTTTTATTGCCCTAGATATTTTCAGGGAGGGTTAGATCCATAAAGTCTGTTCATGAAAGGACTTTGTTGTTTTCCAAGTTTGTAATGGCATGCATCCAGAAAGGTGTGAGTAACTTTGTTTTCATGGAGATCTCGGCCAAACTCGTCTTTAGAATTGGAGAATACTTTTTATCCATGCATTTATTAATGTATTCTTCTGTTAAATAAATACATTTTGAATTGTTTTGTTGTATTTGAACTGACTTTTTGGCCTATGATATTTCTGCTCCAGACTGCCTTCGTTTTGCTCATGCATGCTTGTAAATGCTTGCAGAGGTCATCGGCAGACTCGGAATCCTCCACAGCGTTTCTGATCGATTCCTTGGCCCCGTTATTTTCATGGCTCAGAGCAAGTGATCTCTTGTGACTCTGGCAAAGGGAAGAGTGTACCACTGCTTTATCTAGGTAAATGAGTAGGTGGAGATAGCCCAAAGCGCTGTGGGAGTTGTCTGATGACTTCTCAGTTTACGTTCCCAAAAGCCCTTGCAAAATCTATTCATGCTATTAGAAGGTCGGCCTGCCATTCGATAAATTACTCTACAATTAATGCTTTGTAGTTTCGCCTGATCCGTCTTGTCAAAAACTGGCTCGTTCTATTAAAAGGCGTTGGTTGACTGCCTTATTCAACCTTCCTGGGATGATTCAGGACAAAAGTTATCCTTGCTTTGATAACAACAATGTTGCCAGTTTTGGCTCTGACCCAAAGCTCCCCTTTTGGGGAAACATCCACAAGATGGCCATTTCTCCAATGCATTGGAATAATGCCTCTTTGCTGGAATAAGCTTGTCCAGCAGTTTTGTTGCAAAGCTGGGCTCTGCTTTTAATGCCTTTGGCCAGATCCCATCAAGCCCTGTTTGTTTGGGAAGACATTATCTCTGGGGCTTTTTCATCAGACATAACCTGACATGCCATATCAGTGGCAAACAGGCCTGGAATTACTAGATCTCTTCCGAAGCTCAGAACCCTACTTTTTTTTTATACCGGTGCAGTAGTACCATACCTCTGCTTTGCAACCGGTCGGCTGTGACCGCAATTACTTCGGCTGAATTCTAGAAACCAGCACGCATCTGCAAAATGTCCATTTCATGCATTCCGTGTTGAATTCAGAGGTGCCATTTGCTTATACCGCTCTTATGTTGAAGGAAAACATATGGCACAGGAAATGGCAGTATGCCCTCCACCATGGTGTAGGTGAAATAAAGAAAACGGTGAAATGGAACCAATGAAATCGGGCAGTAAATGGCCCAGTACAGTTTACTTTTTAAATGTATTATTAAGTGTGTCCGTGGGCTGGCAAAGAGTTCCTTTTTCTCTATCAATCTATGTGTGAGTAGATGCTGTGGCCCCTAAGTATATCCATACACTCAATAAATTATTCATATGTATATATATATATATAAGTATAGGTGTACAATCTGTTCTATTCTTACATTACATAAGTACTTTTTCTTTATTGTGCAGACATTATCATGTTCTTGCACTTAAATATCTCCACATATATTGTGATTTATCTGTGTTGTAGGGAGTTTTTGGTTTTGGTTTGCTACCCTTTTGCCTTTTTTTGTCAGTGTAGTGACAGGGAAACGTGTGTTTGTGACTTCACCTACTTTACCTGACTCTTTACCTATTTAGAAGTCCCGTGTCAGCTCAAATACTGCGTCTCTTCCACTGATGATGTGTAGGAGGGCGGATTTGGTCTGCGGTGGGAGAGTAGAGAAGTCATCTGCATGGAGCAGAGGGGCTGATGATCACTTGAAGACACACAGATGGCGGCAGCCTGAAACAAGGAAGGGACCTACTTTGAGTCAAGCAGCGTTCCTTTTCTTCGTTTAGAGGTTCCTCTCTACGGATAAATGCCAAAGTGTCCAAAATTAGGCAAGGGGAGAGCTGAGAGTCGATTCCAGACAAACGCTTTGGGACGAACCCAGAGTTGGCACAGCGCCCTTACCATGACATGAGGAGGGCCCTCTTTTTTAGCTTTCGCGTTGAAAATGCACGTTGAAAAAAGTGGCAATAAACGTGTACACAAACCCGAGAGCTTTGTTTCAGGTTGTTTCAAGCACCCTTTTGGTTTCCATTTATTTCGTTATTTGCATGAGGGCCGGGGCTGAACGAACAGTAAATTATTAACTAGGGTGAAACTGAGATGGCGCCAGTCTAGTTACCGTGCAAAGGAAAATGGACCTCTATCCGGGAAATGCGGGGTTCACCTGTGTGAATGGAGCCTGATTGGCTTATCCACTTCAGCAGGAGGCAGAGACACTGGGCTCCACTGATTCACCCATTAGAGAGCCAGGCGTGCTGAACATGGATCTGATTTCTAGGCCTGGAGCCCATCCAGTGTTTTTCATAATGGTTTCCCGGCCACTCACAGGCTTTGAGTACGGACAACCTGCTGATTACATAATTTGTTGCACGGTGCCGTCAACTAGAAGACTCCGACGATGTCACTCCAGATAGCGACTGGCACTTTGGGCAAAAATGCACAGTAATAAACACATGATAGATAATCTCAGCATAGTTATACATGTTTGGAGGTTTTACCTTTAAAAGGCTTTGTCATGTTGTGAATCCCGCACGACTGCAAAGCGCAGGCGAGCAACCATGCCGTAATGATCGCATCGGGCCGCAAACTGCTCACCCAATGCAGGCGATCGGCCTCTGGAGTCAATAAAAGGTGAAGTGTGGCTTGGTGGCACTACGGGGTGTCATTATCTGCTGTTTATTCCAAGACTCTGCTCGGCACTAACCATCCACTGCTATTTGTTATCTCTTTCATAATGGCGGCCTTTGATGATGGATCCAGAAGCGGTGGAGGAGACATTAGCACAGCGATGAGACTTGTTGGTGTGGGGGTGTGGGGGTGTGGGGGTGTGGGGCAATATAAGGCAATATAATTTGCTTGTCAGAATACAGATGGACTGTCAACTGCCTGCATAGAGGAGATCCCTCTCGTGTCGATTTCTCATCCCTGGACGGGCGCGAGTTTCACATTCTTTATTTATCTCCATTTGTCACCTTGGCATTGACACATTTACCTCATTTAATAATTCTCCCCTGCGTGTTGTCCATCTCGTATTGACACTCAAAGCAATAAAGTCTGCCCCCCCACCCACATGTAAACAGAATTTTAAAATGAGGATTCTCTGATGTCTGTGCATACTGCCTAAGTGTCCCTAGAGCAGTACCTACTGTGGATGAAGAATTACTGCCAGGCCAATGTTGCGGTGAAGCAAAGGACCGCTGACGTTATCTGGCTCACCGCTTCTTTCGTATCAGCTGTTTGTGGACGCGACTAGCAGAGGGACAATGCCAGGCAAACAAAAGAAACCGTGCAACATCCAGGAGAGCCTCTGGTGTTGTGCCGGGTCACCACGTTCATTATTGCTCAGTTGCAGTCGCTGACTGTCTGTAACTGAGAAGACTGTGGTTGGCCCGTTTTACATACTGCTAAGTTCTCTGGCCATCAGTTATTGTACAACATTTATTTTTTTCTTAACCGAAGTCAAAAAATAAATTAGCTCTATTTTGGCGTTGTCATCATTGTCCTCTGATGAAAATATCAAAAGAACAACTACATATTTTAGTTAATTAAGATGCTACTCCAATCAGGATATTCTGAAGACTAGCTCATTGAACACACACTGAATATTTCCCCTCTCCACCTTTATGTAATTGCTTGAAGATTTATGTTTAAAAGAATCTCCCTATAAGTCAAGAACAAGTTGCCTATTAAACATGATATTTTTTTGAGAGTCTTAGAGATGGGCTGAGCGATTGATATGGGACACAGCCTTCATTAACATCCTCTTGTGGAAACCAAGTGACACAGATGAAGAAGGGTTTTCCTAACTTTTTCCCATTTTTAGCATTTTTTGGAGTGTTGAATGGCTAGCGTTGCCATTCATACTTCAATGACAGATTATTTGGCTAAACCTAAGGTAACTCAGTAAGGCAACTGTGGACGTGCCGCTACCTTTTGAAATCCCTGATGGAAAGAGTAACGATGCTCTCTGACTCCGGTCCAGTCCAGTCCAAGACTTGTCAGGGGAACCATGGTTACACAACACTTTTCTCATAGCTAACTCTCCCCGACTTTCATGCTCAGCCTGGAACAGGTCAGACAACAAACATTAAAGAAAGAAGCTATGGGGGGGGGTGCGCCCATCCTTTCTTGTCAGAAATCCTGAGCATCAGAAAGACCGGTGATCCGCTTATTCCAACCCACACAGCTCCGTATCTGGCCATGACAAAGCCTGTACCTGTGCCTTGTGATCCCTTGCTGAGTATTGATCCAGCGAGGATCACCTTTCAGGCAGCAGAGACATCGATTTAAGCCTTGGCAGACAAGGCAAACACAGCTCTGCACTTTGAAGGAGAGCCGGGAGCAGTCATGATGAGAAGGCCAACACTGTGTACTGATAAACTGGGTCACGCAACCATTGCCAGACAACCACTTCACACTCTGGATGAAACACCAGTGAAAAGCTGGTGTTTTTACACATGTGATATCTTTTCTGGTGGTTTGTTTTATACACCATTGCTGCATGTGGATTGTCTTTCATCCTTTAATTCAGAATGATTGGAGAGACTTGTCTTTGTTCTTGGATTCGTGTCACTCATTTCTACCACATGTAGGGCATCTTCAATGATGTTGAGGCCTTGGACTGAAGTTAATTTAGCTATCTACTGGCATCCTTTAGATCAATACGAGCACATACAGAAATTATTTCTAGATTAACTACTATTTTGTGAAAAAATTGTGAAATTGCAGGCATGTGTCAGTTCTTTAATTTCAGTTAATTGCATCAATAACAGTTACAATAATTTTGTCAAATTTAAGGCTGATTTCATATGGAAGAACCATCAGGCAGATTTGAATATTTCATCCAATTCAAAAAGTTTCAACGCATGGCGACGCAACATTGGCACATGCTGACATATTTTCCATCTAGAATTGTCTATCCAATTTGGGCTTAAGAGGTAAATCCACATTGATTAAGTGGCCTCCAATATTAAGGCCACGTTAAAAGCCTACTCTTAGGGTAACTAGGAACAAAATAGTCCGTTCTTTTGCTTTGAAACCCCCTTGCTGAACATTTTAATTTCTGCAAATGGTTTATGAATAAAACTTACAACAGCCTAATTTATACTATGTGTATTTTTAAGTTTTAAACAACCAGTGCCGTGTAAATCTATGTCATTCTATGTGCTACATATGAGCAGTTCCTCGTAGGGAATCCTAAATACGGGAGGTTGACAGGGAGAAAAAGGAAAATGAAGACCAGCAAGTTCGCAGGGTATATAATCATTTCGGACAAGATGAATCCTGGTCTATCATTAGTGATGGCAAACAAGGCTGCTTGAGTTCTAACCGCTCTGATAAGGTTGCTGGAGGATTACACAGCTTAAAGTGACTGTCTCTTCACTTCAATGGACCTTTATCTCTCTCTCTGTAAACAAATTATGACCTTTATTTTATTTTGACCAGCTCCAGGAAAGGGTAATGCTACTCCGAAAAACAATAAAATACATTTCTGTTCCACATACATTCTGTCTTACGGTTGCCTAAAGATTGGGAGCAATGGTTAAACAGGACCTTAGCTTTTAGAGCAACTCCGGGCCTCACAGGCCACAAGCTATGCTACTTTTCGTTATGAGGATTGTAAATTCTCACCTCGGATTGCCAGGGGAGCAGCAGATGCTAATCGAGAAGAGGTTCAAAACCAGTACACCCTGCAGCCCGCGTTTCACACGTCTGCTTAAAATATCATGGCAGTATACTTTTTTGTTTCGTCTTCTGTGATAACACCAATTTTGTCATTCATTTATCTATTTATATAATTCTGTTGGTTTATTTAGCTTCATTTTTACCTTTTACTGTTTAAATAAATTTAAATGCAGCATTATGCTATGCAATAATAGTAAAAATACTCAAACTGGTCTTTGACAGCTATAAAGGATAACATTTTCTGAGTCAGTAATTGAATAAACTCCACGTTGACATGCTCGATTGCTATTTCTTATTAAAAAAAGAGAGACAATGTTCTGACAAAACAAAACCAATGGCCACATTAATTTTTCTTCAGCCTTAGTCAGTAAACTTGCCTTTCTTCTGGAGATCTCATTGTGTCTGATTTGATTTATAAAATTTAATCCGATTTAGTTATACCTCAACCAAGTAACAAAACTTGATATGGTGAATGCACATGAAGATTAATGAAAGCACCACTTATCATCTACCCCCATTTAATTTTTAAACAAATTCTCTTGTTTTTTTTTTTGTTTTTTTTTTGAAGACATTAACAATATATGGGCTTACTCCACTTTGGTTTACTTACGTCCACAGTTACATCTTTTTAGTAGACAGGCGCCCATTAAAAAGTCAGGATGAAACAGCAAAAGCATTCCTCTTGCCTTCTACCTGCCTTAATTGTTTTTGACAGTGCATTGGGAGTCCGTCAAAAATTCACAACGTAAGAAAACTAAATGTATTTATTTATTTACAGTTCACAACCTGTGCTGTCCTATTGGAAGCTCTCCCCTAACATTTTCAGAACCAGTGTTGCACTGTGAGAAAACCAACCGAATGGGTGCACAGGACCTAGCATGACCTTCCACATCAGAAAGTCAGTGGTTTGTGTCTTTTTCCAAAGGCCTCTTGAGTGTTGCTCCAGAGGTTCACTGTAATAGCATATTTCCAAATCTGACATTTAATCCATGCAAACAAATCACCATGGGGGCTATCTGCCCCGACAACGGCACATTTATAGAGTCAGAGAGGAGCGTGCCGGCCAGAAGTAATCAGAAGTAATAGATCACACTTAAATTGGAAAGCAGCAGTGGGGAATATGGTTATTTGAGCAGTTATAACCAATTTTTATTATCACAACTTGACTGTTCCGTGGGACCAAATCTAGAAATCCATATTGTATTTATATTTCTGCGAAGGATCCAATTCATTCAAGAAGTTGTGTCCTTACGGAATATCCATTCACATTTACCTTCAACGGCCTTCAACAAAACACTGGCTCGAGGCCAATCCAGCCACGCTTATAAATCTCTCATGAAGCAGAGAGTCTGATCAGTTGCTATGTGGAATGGAATGCAATAACACGATTTTATTTATTTAAAAATCATCATTTAATCTGTTCTAATGGCTGCCAGAAAGTAACATACTTTCACTGCATTTTTTATTTTTTTTATCTTATGGTTGTTATGTTCAAGGGCACTGGTTTATATGATTCAGAGTCGCATCCGATTTACTTAAAAAAATAAAAAATAAAAATTTTTGGTTTATTCTTATCATCATAGAACTGTTAACAGAGATTTGCTCATAATGGCGACAGCAATCTCTCAACACACATAAAACTATTCATCAAGCTTTTGAAACTAAAAGTTCCTGGAGCAGCCTTTCGCAATTATAAAAGTGAGACTACCCCCTGAGACTCTGCCTGTCACATAGTGATTAGGAATCCTTGGTGGTCCATCTGTGTTTGGTCAGCACAGGCTTCAATGTGGCCAACTGTGAGACAACAAAAATTGGTCCGACGCACCGCCGGAAGATTGCAGGGATCCTGCTGAATAAACACAGCAGATCGCGCTGTCCCCAACCGCCCAGGTTTTAGTTTCACTTCGAAGTGCTCTGGCTTCGTCAGATGCCTACGTCCCATCCGTCAGCCTTTGGAATGAGAAAACAAGCAAAGAATGGCAGTGGTCCTTTTGTTCTCTCCACCAAGGTTATGTCAGCTGGACTACGGCCAGCCAAGGCCCTGCTCTGAGGTGGACCTGCTTTACCACGGCGCAGTGCTGGTACAGATGAGGTCTCTGCACCAGGAACAAAAAGACGTCAAGAGAGCAGACTGCAGGCATATGGAGGAATACATAGACACTTTCTGTATGCATGCGTGTAATAAGAAATGTTTATTATAACTATTCTGTTCAAGATAACATCACAATTGCATGCTTTGTTGAACACTCGGACATCGCTATCAGCTGAAAATTGTTGCTGTGCTCACTTATGTTATTCTTATGTTATTCAAATAAGGTATTGTCCGTTTGTTCGTATGACCAGTGACGGACTGAGACTAAACATCATTCTAGGCATTTGTCAACACACCGGCCAAAATTCGGAATATTACAATTATTCACCATTTCCCAAAACAGACCAAAAATGGACCGCCCAACCAGGCATTTGCCACTCTGGGCCTGCACATTGCTGTCATGCAAATATCATATGTTTTCTGTAGTATACCACAGAAATAACATTTTAGTTTCATATGTAGGCCTCGCAAATATTTAAGTGAAAATATACACCATCTCTAGAGTGAGTCCCACAGGAATGCCTAACCACTTTCTGTCAAACTGACAGATGATCTTGAATCAAGAACTCAACAGTAAAGCTTATTACTCCATCTCCTGCTGTGAAATGAGGATTTGGGCTTCAAACAGACATCCCCTGCACTTGCGGGTTTAACTAAGAGTTTTTTTAATTTTTTTTATACAATGCAGATCATTAGGTGTGTTTAAGCCTAGCAATGTATCACTTCTAGAACAATCCCCTGGCTGTAGGGTGTGTCGTTCCATGCATGATCCGAAATAAAAAAAACGGACAAATGGAGGTCGTATTCTTTAATTTTCTGGGCAGAGGTACAAGGCAAAACCTGACCCGTTTAGACCAGTTTTTGGACAAGGAAAAGAAACAGCATTTACAATCTCTATTGCAATTAATAACACACTGAACACTCAGGGGGTTGTCACAGCAGTTATAGATGCAAGGCTTAAACACACCACATCAGGCTTTCCTTGGTTATGGAGGGGTCCCAATCAAAGTACCATTCGGCGACATAGCCTTCTCTTCTAGCTCTCCAGCTCGGTCTGCTGGGTCAGCACCTCTGGAGTGAGCCTGTCTCTGTCACAGGCTATCCCTTTTTTTGGTGCAGCTGCTGCAGTGTGTCCTCCAGGCTGGCACTCTTCCACTTCATCTCCTCCTGGAACGGTCTTATCCTCCATGCTCTTGAGCTTAGATTAATTTTCCCTTTGCCAGGGCGACAGTTCTCTCCTGGGCAAGCATGGTCTCCTCCAGCTACTTGCTTCAGGTGTTCTTTGTTCCCCAGCATGTCACCCAGTACCCCCTGCTTCCTACCGAGTTTCTCCCAGATCTTCTGGTCCAGAATCTCAGCATGCGCCTAGATTTTCTGCTCCTTCTCCTTCACGGCAGCAACTATATTCTTGCGACGCTTTGGCTGGTCAGTCTGCTCCTGTACATTGTCGCCTCAAATGTTCTGTGTTAGTGTCCAGCTCCTGCAGCTGTTTCTTCAGTGGCTCCTTCGCTGTTGCCCTCTTTCTGACATCTGCTTCCCCAGCGTCCATTTTCTGGAAGATGCCTTGTCTAGCTGACTGCAATCTTCCCGTGATGATAAATTACCCATCATTACTAGGGCCGGTGTGGCAGGATTCACCTCAGTCTATTAAATTTGCTCAGGACTGAGGCACTTCTCTGCGCCTTCCTACAGGACGTGTTCCAGTCCTTCCCTGGAAACTTCTCATCTTGTCTCACTTGCTTTCCAAGGGAATTGCTGTCTGGGTAATTATTTTCTTTGTTCTCTGTTGGTGGAGGCAACCCGTCGTTGCCCTCAAGCAGCCATGGAATGGGTCACAAAGAGAAGGAAGCTGACTCAGACCTTGCGGAGAAGGAAGTGTGGACAGTGACTACAAACTGCTGCTCCCACGGCAACATGGCCCTCACGTTCTTTCTGTAGCTGGCTACTGGCAATCAGCAAGCAGGTACTGCCTGGGGGACACGTCCTCTGCCAGGGTCAGATTGACACAGAGCCCACTCTGGTGCCATCCAGTACGACTTCAAAACAAGAGGGTTTTAAGTTTTGAGGCTATAAAGTCTATGCTTTTTGGTTTGACAAACGCAATTAATACAATTTGGATGCTTAGCAGACACTTTTATCCAGAGTGACTTATACAAATTACAACATCTACATACACAGTGGGTATTTACTGTAGTAATTCCATCACTACTCCAGCAGCAGCGCTGAGGTATTAGTTCATTTTTATTGCATTTTTAAAGGCTGTTTAGTTTTTATACACACGGATATGTGTTTAGAGTAAATTATCGTGTTCGGTTAATTCTCTGTTATCTTTAAAATGAGAAATTTTATTTGTGAACTGGCGCTCCTCGTATCCACTTCCGGACTATAAACATTTCTAAAAATGTTAAATTTTGGTTGTAATCAATTCTTCACAATACATAAATGCATAATGTCTACAGATTAACTCAAAACCTGGCGTGTGAGCCTCACACAGTTTCTGCTGTGTAATGGAAACTAATTTAACCAGGAAATGCCATAATTTGTTGTTACATTGACAAGCCACACATCTCAATGCCTATGTGATATACTGCTGTTCAATTAATCTGTGTTTCATTTCCCTCCATGCTTTAGCTCCCCAAAAAAATGTATTGGCAAAATCAAATCTATATATTAAAATATTAATCTACATTGATATATATTCATGAATTAATTCATATTGAAAAAAATTTCAGTTTAATATGCCCTTGATTGTCTTTGATATTCTTGAAAAGACTAATTCTGCCGTCTTAAATACCCTAAATAATGAACTTGCTGTCTAAATATATCAGCCTCCTCTTAGACTCACACCG
Organism: Hiodon alosoides; assembly: GCA_025775065.1. Classification (NCBI taxonomy): domain Eukaryota; kingdom Metazoa; phylum Chordata; class Actinopteri; order Hiodontiformes; family Hiodontidae; genus Hiodon; species Hiodon alosoides. Next base: position 16,384 of record JAOYSI010071130.1, read on the forward strand.
GTCAATTTAGTGGACAAGGCCTTGGGCAAGATTCAGGGGGTGGAGCACAGGCCCATCACCTGTCAACACTAGTCATTCTCACTTTGCTCAAAACAAAGAGAAAACACATACACATAAAGACGAATGTGCACAAACACATTCTCACGCATGCACAGAACACACAGCTCAGCTAGTTATCAATTCTGCTTACCACTCCCACCGTTGTCACCAATCTCTGCATCTAGACTCTGAGGTAAACTGTCTCCAAAACCGACTAAATGCCACCCAGAATATAATATCCAATTCCGAAAGATAGCCTTGATTTTGCCGCAATATACCAGTGATTGGAATCAGATTCACGGCATGCCGTTGCTATGCAGCGCTAAATGTACAGATAGGTATAGTTTCTGCACCTTACTCCTCATATTACAGTTTTTTTTTCTCTCTCTGCCTTTTTTTTTCTTTCTGCAGAATGAGCAGAAATAAGTTGCTTCTTTCAACACCCCACACTATAAGTACAAAAGTGCTTGACTATGCATGACTTCAGGCGAGTTCAATATAAACTTCATAAAAGGGGCGTACAGTGGACAAGATGGAGTGGAGGAACTGTTTAACCTCCAGCGAATTGATCTTTTACTCTGATGGCAAAAAGTTAAATTGAAGTGACCTCAGAGTCGGCCTAAGTAAACCTCCACTGAAAAATAAATGGCAATGGATGTAAGCCCGTGATGTTAGATATTAAATGTCACAGCGGGGGGCAGAGAGGATGGTGTTGCTGTGATGCTCTGTTTATTCCGCCAGGACTGCCTAATGCAAACTCTGCACCCACAACTGGACATTAATTGTAAAAGCATGCTCTTCTATTCCAGGAGGAATCCTTTATGTAAACCTACCTGCAGCTACATTTTTGCAAACATCCCCTTTCTTATTCAAATGAGATTATTCTTGTTGTTGTTCATTTTTAAGATTATTTACAGCTGAGAGCTTTCGCCTGTTAGGCTGTTGCCGCAAAAAAGGCCTTGCAGAAAATAAAGCTGATCAATGCATTTGTTAATGCACAAACTCAATGTGTGCGTTGAGAGAACAACCAGAATGAAGGACAAAATGAAGGCTAAATTCTTCATTGACTATAGTCCTGCTGGATACGAATGGTTTGCAGAAACGTGCTTCTTTTCAGTGATGACAGGTGACTTGGGAATCTGCGTCGGCGCTGGACAACCTGAGGGGGCGGTGTGAATCACTCTGTTCCCCTGAGCTACTGTCGGCCCTCTGTGAACTAATGAAAAATCCTCAGCAATTTTATTTTTTTTTTAACTGAGATCTCACTGTCTTCAGAAGCATATTGAAGTTTGTGTGTCTGCAGACATATTTAATTTGCCATTGATATTGATAAAAAAAATGTCCTATTCTCTGGGCATGCCTGCCAAAAGGTCAACCACACCTGACAAGCTGTTGATTTGCAATAATTAACATTGTATTTGTTTTTTATAATGTCTGCAAGTTTTATTTCAATACATGTGTACGCGCGTGTGTGTGTGTGTGTGAATAAATATAACGTACTTTGAAAAAAATTGTAAGATCTATGAGATTCTGTCAGATTGAAGCATGGCCATTCGCTTAGGCAGAAAATGAATGAATGAATGAATGAAATGTTGTTAATGGTAATGAGATCAGGTCTACGGGGACATACACGTATTTATTTATGCACTCATTCATTCATTATCTGCGGCAATGTGTCCAACGCAGGGTTGTCGAGCACCGTAGCCCAACTCAGCAGACACAAGGCGTGGCGCAGGGAGCATCCCGCCCAACGCAGGACAGGGGGAAAGAACAACGCATTGCCGCTAACTTGGCCAATCTCGCACTTGTCAATCCACCTAAATAGGTAGTCTTTGGACAGTGAAAGGGATTAATTTCTAGTGAAACCACTGGCACAGCTGTTGGTGTTTGTTGTGTTAATTGGGGGGGAAAGGAGTCGGAATAGAATGGTGCTCAGCAGAGACGATGCACGCTAAACTTGGAAAACCTGCAAGTGAGATGCTGTGCACTATAGCATCTAATTTGTTGTTTACCAAAGAGGCAAACCTTGTGGGCATTACATTCAAGTCGTATTCGCTCTGGCAAGAAAGCCCAGGCACAATGATGTGGAAGTCTGACCTTGTGTGAGAAGAGTGATAAAAGGGTTTCTTTTGGTCCATCTTTCCATGGGCCTCAGACTGAAGCTCGTCTCACGCACGTTAAAACGACAAAGAGCACGTTTCCCAAGCCACACACTCCCCACCAGCGTGAAAATGCCCCTTGAGTGGAAAATCCTACGAACCTGTGCACCGTCGGCAGAGGAACGGAGCTGCCTTGTTGTCAGAGGAAACGAAACAAAAAGTCATACTGGAGACGCTCAGAGCTAGAGATCAACCTTGTATTTGCACTGTACCGGTGTGTGAAGAGTGGCAGCGAGGATTGGTCAACAGCAGTTGACCTCTTTTGAACGCCGAACAAAGGGTCAAGTGTGGCGCGGCACTTCTGAGCAGAGCTGCTTTCTCGGGTTGTCACGGAGGACTTCTTGATCCCGGTCAGAGCCGAAAGAGCGTATGCAAGACCAGCCATTCATGGTTAAGGACTGTGCCCGTCTCAAACGGTCCGATTCATATTTGTAAGGTTAACTAAGAAAACTGGGTCTGATTAGTTTACGCTTGTGAACACAGATTCAAGAATCAATTTAACCTATCCGTGACAGATTTATCTTTTCTTTTCACAACAAATATAATTATGCAGAGGGACCGCCAGGACAAATGGCTTAAGTAAATGAATCAGTGAATTAATTAAATATAATTATACTTATGATTGAATCCCATTTAAACTTCAGTATTATAAAATCAAAGTGTAAAAAAGAAGATGGGAGGACTTAATGTTGAAGCATGCTATTTTAGGTAATACTTGACTAGGTCTGATCTCCTTTACAGCTCTGTTCTGCAGAAGTATTTGTGCTGCACCATAGCGACCCCTTGTGCCAGGCAAAGGAATGAACTTCTAGAAAGCATCACCCGTTGACAGAGAGAGAATATAAACGTTACTAACAAAGCATATATTTCGAGCCAAAGACCATTACAGACAGTGCGGCGAAATGTCGCGGACAACAAGGGCTTGTGAGGCACTCTCAACGCAACACATATCTACCCAAGTGCCTGCACTACTGTAAATAATGGTGACAAGAGAGCAATTTTCATGATTTCTTGTATTTCATGAGAATGTATATTATGCGCTTCTGCATGAAAGTTGGAATAGCACAATGAATTGCATTTTCAATTTAATCTGCTGATGGATTTCTGTAGATAAAATTTTGTACAGAACCCTTTTTCTGTCTGACATTATACTGTATATCTACATCTTCAGATTTATTGAACTTGTCCCTGCACTGTTTTTGCTTAATCATCATACCCTTTTCCAAGGTGTGCACATATTGCTTTCTGTTGCAAGAGTAAATTACCCCCCCCCCCAAACAGCGTTTCATTTATATAGACCACTCCGTTTCCCATGACAAAGTGTACACCTTTAACAGGCTGTTGTCTACATGCAAAACCTAGTCGGCTTTTCCCATGATGTCCCATGCTTGTTCGGTACTGGAGACCGTCACTCAGCCGCTTCAGTTGTCAGGGTTATTCTTCATCATTTTCTTTTCTCTCGCCTGACTTTCTCATTCTGAGGCCCCTTTGCTCTGAGAAATTACAGGCTAATCATGATAATGGCCCCTCAAAGCCTCTCTGAAGATCTTCTGTGTGGCACGAGCCATTTCCTTTGTGATCAAAGAGGCTCTGTCTGGAGCGGTGACTCGGAGTAGGTCGGAGAGGGGTCCTCGTTAAAAGCGCGCACGCTCCTTCACCTGGATGACGTAGGCGCCCGGCAGACGTGAGAACCCGGGGGCGGCGTAGGCGCCAAGAGAGCTCTCCGCTGCACCGGGGCCTTTTAATTTAACAGGCCCTCATCTTAATCTGAGACTGTGGCCTCATTATGGGCTTCTGAGCTCCGTCCAGGCTGTAACATGGCCAGGAACTTTGCCTACCGATAAAGGTCTGCCTAAGCGGGGATTCCTTTAACCCTCCTATTTTCCTTGGGGTCAATTTGACCCTTTTCAATGCTTAACGTCTCTAAATACATGATTGACTTAATTTGTTTTTCTTCTTATTGAATGACTTTTTACTAATTTAATGGGGACAACTGGGTAAACATAAAATCAACATGATGATATGTTTTCAATGTCCTGTACACATTTTGTAGCATCAGTGTTCTTTGGGGTCAATTTGACCCCAGGCTGTTTTAGCTGTATAAAACATCTAAAGAAATATCTAATTTTCATGCACATTTGTATCGTTTGTTTTGGATGATATTGAGGTCACTATAACATGCAATTTTATAATCTTCAAAAAACTTCCCTCTGCATTAGGGCCCTAATCAAACATAACCATACCTGTAGTATTGTGAGAGCCACTGATAGTTCACACGACATGGGGGGTGCATAATTGCCACCAGAACTTTGATATTTTCCATGCTTTGGGGAAGGGGAAAACATAATTCTCGCGAGGACATTGGTAGTTCACCCGACATAGGGGAGAAGCAAACATGTAAAAACTTGCACAGCAGACGGCTAAACCATTTCTCTTGGTCCTCTGTGGGCTCTAACTTCATGCTCTCTCTCAATTGAAAATGACCTCTAAGCAAAGGTTTTCTGTCAATGAGGTTTTGTCACAGCTCTTTGACAGTGAAAGTGACATAGAGGAGAATGTGTCTCAGACAGAGCATAATGTTGGACCCTGTTTATGAGGCATCCTCCTCTGATAAGACTCTCCTTTGTTGACCCTCCTTTTGTCTCTCAACCACCAGCAGTCACATTAACTTCCAAAAATGGAAAGTTATCATGGTCCCTCTCCCGACCTGAACGATAGCGTAGGCTTAGTGCTTCTAATGTCATAAAAATGGTTCCAGGCCCCACCAGATACGCTGTCCGCCATGTCCAAGACAGCATTTGTGCTCTTCGTAAAACCAATCGAAAAGGATATACTTGAGATGATAAACTTAGAGGGGAGACGCGTGTAGGGGGAAAGTTGGAAAGACTTGGATGTGATCCACTTGCAAGCCTACATTGTGTTGCTCATTTTGGCAGGAGTGTACAAGTCAAGAGGAGAAGCAACCGCAAGCCTTCGGAAAGCTGACACTGGATGGGCAATATTTCCAAACACCATGTCTCTAAAGACATTCCATGTTTTCTCCCCTGCCGTACGCTTTGATGACAGAGAAACTCACAGCAAAATGGGATGAATGGGACAAGTGGCTCCAGCGATTACCCTTTCTTTACCATACAGGCCACCACATCACTGTGGATGAATGTCTGGTTGCATTTCGTGGCCGGCTGTCCCTTCAGTCGATACGTACCTAGCAAACCGGCCAAATACGTATCAAAATATAGGCAGCATGTGATGCACAGTCCAGCTATGGCTGGAATATACAGGTGTACACTGGTAAATCACCTGGAGAAGCACCTGAAAAACTAAAAATCAGGTCATGAGGGTGGTACTTGACATGGCTGAAGTACTGAACGGTCATAACATGTGATAATACGTGTTACTATGCCTGATAACAGAAATTGTTCTTCTTTCCAAATGTTATAAATAACAAAAAAACTGTAAATAGAAATAAAATAAAGCCAATGCCAAAAAAACACCAAAAAGATCTTTCTTTCCAATTTTAGGTCAATCAGTGAGATTTTATGGTGATTTGCATATTTTTCCATA
>JAOYSI010071141.1:11636-22144 GCA_025775065.1 Hiodon alosoides
AGGTCTGCTCCACTCCCTCATTGCTTACTGCTATACCCCTCCCCAATTGCGCGCACACACACACAAACACACACACACACACACACACACACACACACACCCTCGATCTTCTTTTGTTATGGTCAAATATTCAAACTTTTTTCACTTTGTGCTAGAAAGGACTACTGGCCTACTGAGGATCGCTCTGCTACGGTGCTGCCTGCTTCTCAATAGGCTGATTGAATGGGCTTAACCGCACAGCTTTTATGACTGGGACTCCAATCTGCTATGTTTGCACATTATTGTCACATGAGAAAACGAGGCGGATGTGTCGAAACATGACTGAACTACGTAAAAGGCAAACGTTTCTTGTTTTGTATCAGAACAAGGGAACACCTGGACGGCACACATTCCACGGAGTGATGTGACACCCTAACGCCCCGTTTGCTCCCACACAGACCTAGAGCACATTGAGCAGGACGAGAGGGTGTCCATGGGCCTGGATGGGAACCTTTACTTCTCCAACGCCCTGGAGAAGGACAGCCGGCGAGATTACTGCTGCTTCGCCGCCTTTCCACGGATACGGACCATCGTGCAGAAGACGGCCATGTCGGTGGTCGTCAGGAGCAGTACGTCTCGCATATACCAACAATCTCTGTCCAACTCTGCCCAACGCAGTCCAACCCTGTCCAAATCTGCCCAACTCTGTTAAACCCTGTCCAATTCTGACCAGCTCTGCCCACCTATGTTAAACCCTGCCCAGCTCTGTCAAACTCTGTTAAACCCTGCCCAGGTCTGCCTAACCCTGTCCAACTCTGCCCTACTCTATTAAACCCCGCTCAGCTTTGCCCATCCTTGTGGCCGTGCAGCCTCATACTTCACAGAGATTTATTTATTCATCTAAGAACTCATGAACATATGCATGTCGGGCCGTCTGTGGTTTTGTGATGCTACATTTTCATATGTTTACCATCCTTCCATTTCAGCCAAGTCACTGAGTGAGTCAGATAGCAGTGATGCCAATGGTGAGTGGCATTCCTTATCAGGCTAATTTTAGCACTCCACATTTTCTACGATTCCTGAGCTGGAATAGTGCTTTAGGATCATTTGACATTGAGATTTCATTGAGATGTGCCCTGAAAAAAATGTAATATATATTTAGTTATTCGTTATGATTTCAATTTGTATGGGTACATTTCCAAAACACATCATGTATGCAGAAAGAAACATCTCTATACAATATTCAGGGATTTTTTATTTTTTTTTGGTTTGTTTGTTGTTTATTTAATCATCTCCATTTCCCATGTTATTATCAAGAATTGCAGTCATAAAATTGAAAATACTGTTCGCTTATTTCAAAGCCAATGCAATCCTGGAAAGAAAACCAAGTCTTCTGACGCCCCCTGGTGTCCAATCGGAGATCACGCTGGTGAAAGGGGAAGTACTGGAGCTTGAGTGTATAGCGGAAGGATTGTGAGTAGATCGCTTTGACAGATACGATCACCGTTTCACTAAGGTTTTTTCTCAGTGTCACATAATTGTTATAATCTACCCTTTCCTCATATCCCTTCCCCAAACCCGTTTTTTAAGTCCGACTCCGAAAATCGAATGGTTGAAAATTGGCCAGAAACTTCCCGATCGAGCGAGAGTGGAGAACCACGGAAAGCTCCTGACGGTTTCGGCGGTGCGTGAGGATGACGACGGGAAGTACACATGCAAGGCCAAGAACCCCCACGGAGAAGCTGTCCATCATTTCCATGTCACAGTGGAAGGTGAATTCCCCAGAAGCTAAACGGACGCATTTATCATACCAATAAACGATTGTAACTATTTTAAATATGTATTGATTATTGATACTTGATGATACTTCCTTTAACATATGTGATATTCATTTAAATTAAATTATATCATAATTCTTTCGCACACCCAAGAAGTCTTCTTCAACTACTTAGTAGCTCCCTCTAGTGTACATTTTTTGTCACTGTACCCTTCTTGTGCAGAACTGCTGTAAAGAAATAGGACCTGCGCTCCTGCAAAGATAAACATTAGCCAAAGCGGTTTGATGAATTGATTAAGCATTACACAAAAGGTGAAGGGTCGTGGTAACAACTCTACACCACTGTCTCGCACAATGTCTCTTCCCAGAGCCGCCCAGGTGGATACTGAAGCCGGAGAATCAGCTCTCGATGATTGGATCAAATATCCTCATCAAGTGCAGTGCCGCGGGCCTGCCCCAGCCCACCATAGCGTGGCGAGTGAATGGGCTGCCGCTCCAGGGTGAGTGTAGGGATGGGGGAAACACAGGCGTCCCATGGCTTTGCCTAGCCTCCTGTGAATAAACTGGGCTCCGGATTACCTCCGGATGGGCATGTGTGTGATATTTATGCTGTACGTGTAAGCAGTACTATATTAACGGGCCGAGCGTTACTGTTTCAGATGTGCCGGTTCCCAGCAGAAAAGTGTTGGATGACACCATCATGCTGCACAACGCTAAGGCTGGTGACAGCGCAGTCTATCAGTGCGAGGCCTCCAACCGGCACGGGACCCTACTGGCCAATGCTAACATAATGGTCATGAGTAAGTGGAACTTCTGAAAAAGGCCCATGAGCTTCTGACCGTGTGGTTGGGTGTTCGGACCAGGCACAGGACCCTGCTGGCCAATGCTAACATAATGGTCATGAGTAAGTGCAACTTCTGAAAAAGGCCCATGAGCTTCTGACCGTGTGGTTGGGTGTTCGGACCAGGCACGGGACCCTGCTGGCCAATGCTAACATAATGGTCATGAGTAAGTGCAAGTTCTGAAAAAGGCCCATGAGCTTCTGACCGTGTGGTTGGGTGTTCTGACCAGGCACAGGACCCTGCTGGCCAATGCTAACATAATGGTCATGAGTAAGTGCAACTTCTGAAAAAGGCCCATGAGCTTCTGACCGTGTGGTTGGGTGTTCGGACCAGGCACGGGACCCTGCTGGCCAATGCTAACATAATGGTCATGAGTAAGCGCAGCTTCTTTTATTGCAAGTGAGGAAAGAGGACCACTGTAGCCTCTGTGTGCTTGGGCCATTGAGCTTCTGACCGCGGTTGCGTGTTCAGACCAGGGACAGAACGCTGCTGAGTGCTTAGGTCACGTGTACAGTTGCTATAATTATGGTTTAATCACATGATATAGGGATATATAAGCCAGTATTTTTAGTTTGGCATGGTGTTTAGGCATATACCATGATGTCATGATTCACCACAATGTCATCATAATGCCTTTGTTTAGGATTAGCTGGTTTGTTAGTATTTATTTTCTTTTTAAATGAATCGAATTCCCACGAGTAACATTGGCGTATTTGAAAATAGAAAATATAGGACTTTAATGTGGAGGGTAGAGGAGTGTTTCAGTGCCTCAGTTTCATGTAGAACTCCATGCCACCTAAGTAAAATACTTTTTGCCATGTCTGTTTGGGAATAGATTTTTTTTTGTTGTTTATGGAACATAAACATACACATTATGTTAACACATTTTCTCTGCTGTTTACGTGAATGTGCTATTAAAAAAATATCTGCACATCCAAAACTCCCTGCAGATCTGCCCCCCATGATCCTGACACAAGACTACCAGGAGTATTCGGCGGTGGAGGGGAAGAGCGTAACCATGCACTGCAAGGTCTTCAGTTCTCCGCCCTCCACGATCTCCTGGTGAGGGACCCGCTCCCCTGTTTTGCATTCCCCATTCAGGCCTAGGCTCCTCCACCCCACCCATAATGCAGCGAAACCCTTGGAAAGATCAGCGGGAGTGAAAGTAGTTAACTGGCAATGAATTAAACCAGATGGTGGTGCAAATGAGCCCTGTACTGCAAGTGTCATCAGTTTTCTACCTGAGTAAGAGGGTAATAGGTACAGACAGGATATCCTAAATCTCAGAGAGTGTGTGTGTGTGTGTGTGTGATTGTGCCTGTGTGTGTTTGTTTGTGTGTGTGTGTGTGTGTGTGTGTGTGTGTGTGAGTGTGCCTGTGTATGTCTGTGAACATTCACAGTCGTCTGTTGACTAGCCTTACCATTCTACTTAATCACTAGTATATGTATCACATACTAGGGCAGGGGTCAACAAACTTTTTGAGCTAACCCCCAAGGCAAGATATAATTTTTGGTTGCACCCCCCAACAGACAGTTCACTGTTAAATGTACTTCACCTTCCACGCCTATTTCAAAACCATCGAAGATAAGCTCTTTAATGAGTTGATTTTGATAAGCCTGTTGTCCCATCAGGCCGTAGAGCAAAGATGCTGTTAGTGTGTGAGAAGGCTTGTGTTGATTCCCTCAGACGCCCTGTCCCATTGATTTTAAGTCAGCAGTAAAATAAACCTGCTCTTAAGTTCACCTTACACAATTTACAATTTAGATGCTAAGCAGACGCTTTTATCCAAAGCGACATCCACAGCTTACAATGTCTAAACAATTTCTAAAAGAGCATTAATTGCATCGTAACATCATAACAGCGTTAATAGAATGCTTTACCAAACAAAATAACCGAAATGGAAAGGTTCAGAAAATCGCTGGCCCCATTGATAGCCTAAGCGCCGATCCTTATTCATCAAATCAGAATAATAAAACTCAACTCCTGTAACTACTGGCAATGAGAAATGAAATAATAAAAACGCCAAGGAGCTTTCAGTTTAACGTTGCATATAGTCATCTTAGTGCACCAGAAGCTTGTATCATGTTGCTAACACAATTGCAGTGTGTTTCATTCCCTACACACAATGTTGTAATTAATATTTATCCACCGCGACCCCCCCCATGCACCACTATATATATGTACTAGGGGGGAATAATTATTACTATTGCATGTTAGACAAATGTGAAATGCATATTATTTACTTTTACAGGTTTAAAACTCCAGTTATACAGTATGTTCGTGGGATTTATTATCGGACACACTCAAACCTCATCCCTGTTTCTCCCAGGACCAAGGATGACACTGCAACCTCTGTAGAGGGAGCAAGGTTCTTCGTTCATGAGAACGGCTCGCTGGAGATACACAAACTTCAGAAAGAGGACATGGGACAGTACACCTGTTTCACCACAAACACAGAGGGAAAATCAGCCATCACTGCCACCCTAGACATTAAAGGTACAAGTCAACACTGGGCTGTTTATACATCGCCAGTTGAGACCTGTCTGACCATGCTCATTTCCAATGATATAACCGATACGTAACCGATGCGGTTGCTCTGTGGTGCTCGTCGCAGACCCTACGCGCATAGTGGATCCTCCACAGGACCTGTGGATTTTGAGAGGGGGCACAGCTCAACTCAACTGTCAGGCCCAGTACGACACGTCTCTGAGAGCCGACTTTGAGATTGTGTGGGAAAAGGACGACCTGGAGATATCCTCTAACGACACAGAGAATGCTGGGTGAGATGGACATGTCATCGCCACGGGGATTTCTCAGTGGTTTTAATGGTGATCTCACGAATGCATTCAAATTCTCTCTCTCTCCCTCTCTCTGTTATGTATCTATATGTGTGTATGTGTGTGTGGTTGCATGCACGTGTGGTTTGACAGGTATATCATAGATGATGGTATCCTGCAGATTATCAATGTGAGCCACGCGGAGCAGGGCATATACACGTGTATTGCCAGGACTCCCCTGGACTGGGACCACGCCTCAGCACAGCTCACGGTTCTGGGTGAGAAACGGTGTCCATTTCCTTTTCCAACTGTTACACTCCATCGCTCCGCTCCGTGCCCAACAGCGTACGCCGCACGGCTCCCCCAGCGCATTCGCGGTAGTGTGGGAAGACTCACATCTGTCACAGCTGTCGGGTCGCCGTGGTTTCAGATGTCCCAGATGCGCCGGAGGACTTGGTTCTGTCCGAACAAGGGGGCAGAAGCGTCAAGCTAAAGTGGGTTCCAGGGGACGACCACAACAGCTCAACAACTGGTAAGGAAACTTTCCGCCGACTACGCCAGGCACGCTGCATCCGGGTACCTGACACTATCACCGGAATGACTTGCAACAGCGGCGTACGGCCGCGTAAAGAAAGTAACCGAAGTTCAAATGGGACCGGCGGTGACGGCGTTAACATGTCGCGCAGAAGACGGCGGTGCTCCAGAACATGTCTGTCAGGCGCCGTTTCATTTGCATTTCCATCGTGTTACGTTGAGGGGGGCTAGAACCAGGGAGATGTCTGGTGGTCCATGAAAGCGTGCTTTCTGCTCGGGGAACAGAATTCATCGTGGAGTATGAGGAGGGTCAGTGGGAACCCGGGAAGTGGGAGGAGCTGCTGAGGGTCCCAGGCAACCAGGCCTCGGCCACACTCAAGCTCCACGGGCACATGGACTACCGGTTCCGTGTGTCCGCCGCCAATGACGTGGGGAGAGGGAAGCCCAGCGAGCCCACCAAGAGACACAAGACCCCCCCCGCAGGTCCGGATCTTTAAAACTTTAAATATCTGTGATCCTCTTCTTGTTTTTGTTCCAAGCCTTGTCCATATTGTACGTGTGACACGGGTCATTTCCCCTGCCGCCGCCACCGACAGTTATGACACTCGTAAAATCCATGTCTCATTTTTTCCACAGCTCCAGACAAGAACCCGGAGAATATCAAAATCGAAGGTCATTTGCCACATGAGATGGATATTAATTGGGAGGTAAAAATAAAACCTAAACACAACACAGACTTTCCAATTGACTTTATACCTGACTAAACCTTTTAATCAAGTGCACGTCTCCGTGGTTGCATGAATGGAGATCAAAATAACTTTAACTTCAAAATAATTTTGTAATTATCAAAAACAATTAAAGTTGCAGCTGCTGCAGTCTACACTTGTTACTTCTGTTTGAAAGGACAAAATTCTCTCTATAAAATTCAACAAAGCTTTTTTCTTTTTTACACTCAGCTATTGTCTTTCTCTCAAAACCATGTATTCTGCTATTTAAATGACGGGATTGATAGAGAACAGTATCCATGTAAATCTGCCCTTTCCACCTCTTCTTGTGGGGAATGGCTGAGACTGGCAGATCACATTTCCACAGTCCTCAGTATCATGTACCTAAAGCCAGATTGCTGTTAATGCATGTTAGGTTCCTTCAAGCTTCCCATCTGGAAGGTCTGGGAGTCCACTCTTCTACGTGTATGTGATTCATCTCGGTTTCTCCTGTCAATTTTCCCCCTGGCAAATTCATAAAGTTACACAGCTCTTACCGGTGCAGATTGTTAGCATGAATGCATTTGGCCAATCGAGTGTCTCGTGGTGATGAAAGTGTAGACATATTCCGTCTGTTCAGGATTCAGTGTTGAGTGGCAGAGACAGAGGCTGTGTGTGTGGACAACCTTTCTCCCTCTGACCATAGCCCCTGCTGCCCATCGAACACAACGGCCCTGGTCTGGAGTACAAGGTGAGCTACAGGCGGCAGGGCACTCAGGAAAAATGGCAGGACCAGGTGGTCAGGCGACACTCCTTTGTCGTCAAGGACACCCCGACCTTCGTCCCGTACGAGGTCAAGATCCAGGCGAGGAACCACCAGGGCTGGGGACCCGAGCCTCGAGTGGTGACCGGCTACTCGGGAGAGGACTGTGAGTGACGCGGGCTCTCGCCAAAGTGAAGGGTCGAGGCTGGAGGAGGGTTAGCAACACTCCGAGGCAGTGACCCACGGCATTAGGGAGATTAGGAAGAACGATGCCCCCGAAATTGCCTTCATCAATCCTCCCAAATACTTTACTGCCAACCCCCCCCCACACACACACACACGTACACCGGTTTTGTTTGTTTCTGGACATCCTGCAGTTTTTTATTAAGCTTCTCCAACACTGAAGATGGCCGACAGCTTTGAACGTGCCAACATCATTGGGTGTTCTCTCCTAGGATGTTATTTAACGCTGTGGTTCGTTCCACACGTTAGTCCACACCGAATGCTTGTTCTGTATGGTAAACAGCACCTTTTACCAGGGTACATTGTAAATCCTTGCAAGGCGCATATGAGTAGCATCTTAATGATTTCGGAACATGGGCTTTGGCAGCTGTCAAGGAGAGTGAAAACATGGTTTTAAAGTACGGGCAATTTCCTCTGAGCACACTGATAATGCAGGCCACTCACAGCTTGTTCTGCACACTGAGGGTCCGGTTGGTCTAGCCAGGAGGAGTGGGACGGTTTCGATAAAATCCGCAACCTGCCGCATTAAGCAATATTGCAGCTGCTCAATTCCGCCGTTTCAAATTGTATTTTGCTCTCAGTTTTCTTTTGGAGTTGGTGATGTTTTCTGAGGTTACCGCACCTTTTTCCGTTCTCAAGAATCATATTCATATAGATTTATTCTATAGATAATCTTACCTTGTTTTACTCCTGGACAACTTTAACGTTGCATTCAGTGTTTTATTCTCTCTTTACAATAGCTGGGAGCTTGCTATAGCTGTGTTTTCTTGCTTGTGTATAGATCCAAGGCATTTCTTCTTTTTAAACTGTGTTAAACTTCTTTTTAAACCGGCCTGTTTATAGCTGACTGCAGCGAGACCCCAGGTAGGCCAGAGCACTGTAGAAAATTTGCTGAGCAGCGCTTTAGGGAATCCAAACGTTTGTAGTGTTTTGTTACTGCGTAGTGAAAGCAATCCAATGCCTCACGTTGTGTGGTTGTCTGTTCTTAGTCCCGGCCGCAGCCCCAGAAGACACAGCAGTGGAGGTGGTGAACAACACCTTGATCAAGGTCAGCTGGACGCGTGTTCACAAGGAGAAGCTGAACGGACACCTGGGAGGATACAGGGTAATTCTTCATTAAATGTCAGGGTTTTCATTTTTTACACGGATACAGGAGTGACACACCGTCCCTGGCTTTGTGTTTTCGGTTGCTGATTGGTTCCCCTCTCCGCTGGCTCGCAGCGCTTGGGCAACGTTGTAGCAACGTTGCGGGACGTTGCGCCTCACGCCATGTCTTTCCCGTGCTGCAGGTGAACTGGTGGAGGCTGCGAGGTCTGCTGGACCCGGTCAAGATCCACAGGGAGAAGCACTCACTGACGTTTCCCGGCGACAGACACCACGCCCTAATCCCGGGGCTCCGCCCCTTCTCCGAGTACAGCCTCACCGTCATGGTCTTCAACGGGAGGGGGAACGGCCCGGGCAGCCATGCGGTCACCTTCAAAACCCCAGAGGGAGGTAGGAAAGGACAGCAGGCACAAACACCGACGGTCAAACTTCTTTTAACGTCAGCAGAGTTATTCAGGTGGCGGAGATACACGCCCGTGTTGCAATGCTGGTGGGCGGAATATTTATTTATTTATGTATTTATTCTTTCACAGTTCCTGAGAAAATTCCTATTCTGAGGGCCACGAATGCTCAGAGGAACTCCATCACGCTTGTCTGGGCACCCCCGCTAGAGGCTAACGGCGTCCTCACCGGGTACCTCCTGCAGTATCAGCTGAGTGAGTGGCTCTTCCTGCCTCCTTTAGCCGCCTGACGCGAGTCTTCCTGACACCGGAGGTCTTCCCTCCTAATGTACTCGCTCTGCTCGCGCTCGAGTCCCGGCCCCAGGAGAACGCCCCCGGTTATTCCGCTGCTTTACCACACGGAGCGCTACGTAAAAGATAACAAACTGTCCCTGCTTTACCATACGGAGCATTACGTAAAAGATAACAAACTGTCTCTATGCCAGTATTATTTTCTTAAACGCGTTATTTCACAGTCCTGATAGGAGTGCAGCTGTAACGTTTTTGTTCTGGTACGTGTGATTTTATTACGTTCTGGTACGTGTGATATTAACCTCTCCCTCCCTCATCACATTAGTTCTCCTACCTCTGCAGTCTTCCTAACAGGTGTCATTTGTGTGTGTTGTGCATTGCGTGCGTGTGTGTTTGTCACGCTCAGTCAATGACACCACAGACGTGGGGCTGCTACACACCGTGAACGTCACTGGACCCGACACCAACAAGTGGGTTCTGCGGGACCTGGAGGCGGTCAGCCGGTACAAGTTCTATCTGCGGGCTTGCTCCAGGGCGGGCTGTGGCCCGCCCATCAGCGAAGAGTGCACCACCGCCCTTGAAGCGCGTAAGTACTACAGCGCCGACTGCAATGAGCTGTCTGACAACAGCGGCCCAGTCCAGGGAAACCTGTGGGAGGGTATGACTACAGCGGCTCGGTCCAGGGAAACGTGTGGGAGGGTCTGACTACAGAGCAGCCAGGTCCAGGGTAACGTGTGGGAGGGTATGACTACAGCGCCGACCGCAATGAGGTCTGACTACAGCGGCCCGGTCCAGGGAAACCTGTGGGAGGGTATGACTACAGCGGCTCGGTCCAGGGAAACGTGTGGGATGGTCTGACTACAGAGCGGCCCGGTCCAGGGAAACGTGTGGGATGGTCTGACTACAGAGCGGCCCGGTCCAGGGAAACGTGTGGGAGGGTCCGATGACCCGCTCATCCATCCAGGCGTCACTTCATGGCTATGCAATATCACGAGGGTGTTGGACTGGGTTTCATTCATCACTGTCAAGGAAGAACAATTGCTTATTGATCTGGGGGTAAAAGCCAGCTGTGTAACAATTACATGTATATAT
>JAOYSI010071152.1:0-22143 GCA_025775065.1 Hiodon alosoides
GATAGATAGACAGATATATAGATATATATGTATATATAGATCTTTTTTAACTTCTCGGAGGACTGCCAATGTTGCTTATATCGGGGGCATGACCGTCAACTCTCAGTTCCTGCAGTCTGCGTGTTACACTGCTATTGTCTGTTGCAGGCTGATTAAACAGAATCGAAACCTGAGGAGGAATTAATATGTTCCATTATGTGGCGCTTTTTATTTAAGAAAAATGTCCATCGTTAAGAAAAAATTTGGCAAAAATAAATAAATTAATAAATAGATTAAATGGTTCTGGGACTTTCCCTGTTGGTTCTTCCTTTCCAACCCAGTCAGTGGAGAGCGACCTGCGAACTATGACCGTAAAATCAATAAAGCGATTCTACAACAGGGTCTCTCTTGACGGCTTTACGCAGCGGACATAGAATCTTCTTTTACATGACAGCCATTAACGAAGGCAGCACTATAGGCAGACGGCTGATATAGTTAAATCAATGGAGAAGAGCGTTTAGAAGACGCTATGGAGCGTCCTTGTCAGATATGGTATTGTCTCTAATAATAATAATAATAATAATAATAATAATAATAATAATAATAATAACAATAATTATTATTATTATTATTAAATCAATGCGTTATGATAAAACGAAAATATCATTCAATGACAAATTTGGGGTATTCAACTTCCAAGTTTCGCAAGTAAAGAAAAAAAATTAAAAATAATCCCGCAAATGAAAAATAAACAATGACAAATCCAAATTGAACGTCCAGTGCTCTGAGGAGAACTTTTGAATAATGGGTTTCCACTCTGATTTAATAGCGTAGGTCAAGTTTCATTAGTTTGCAGTTTCGAAACGCAAAAGTAATCCACGGCGAAAACCCTTTTTAGGTCTCTTTTCTGCAGAAATGTTCCTCTGTCGCCTTGGAGAGAAATGGGAAAGGCAGAATATATAGTTCTTCATGTAAATATTCTGAGATTCACGCGGTGAGTCAGACGCGCGCTGAAGTCACTGTGTGGCTAAGCCTCCAGGCAAAGCCACAGCCATAGTGCACGCAGCGCGTTTCAGAACCTGCACTCGTGTGGACAGCGCCGCCGGCTCAGCCCCAAAACCCACTATTCCGTCTTGGATGCCCTGCCAGTCAAAGTCGCTCCGCCAATGGTAAAAGGGTGCATTTTTGTTACAGCCAATGAAAGGTATTCTGTGATGTACTCAGGCGGGGTCACCAGACATTGGCGCGCGCGATTCCAGTGGGCGAGGTTCCGAATTGTTTTTCGACAAATGAAAGCTCTTTCACAGTACCGGGTTTGGAGTGAATTGTCTTATTTTTAATTTAAATTGTCAAGAAAAAAACACCGAGATAATCTGACTGACAGTTTATGTTTTCGTTTATTAAGTGTATATATTAAGTTGGCAATTAATGAAGTATAATTTAAAACGCAGTCGATTTATGACGAACTGCCGATAATGTTAAATAGGGTCTATACTATTTTTCCCGATTATTGTGGAATTTGGCAATCAAAGAGATGTATAAATTTGTATAAATTTAATACATGATTTTTTTTTTTAAATAAACATTTCCACGTAAGACAACGTTTGTGATTCAGGATTAAGATCAACCGTAGTATATTTCGCAAACATTACAGATCTGATGGAATATTTAGCTTTAGAATTTTTGGTTTGCTTGCGCCATTAAATAAATACCATGACGACAATAAGGTTTGAATGCAATGAACAAATAACCCGCTGACATACTAATGGAATTCACAATATTATAATAATAATGAAAGACACCACTGAATTCTAAATCACGTTCAAATTTGAAAAATCGTACTCGTAAACATTGCGTAATTTAAATAAGTTTGAGCTTTTTCCCCACAAATGTATATACAAATATGATATTTTATGTATTATGATGTTGTCAGGAAAGGTTTGATGCAATGTTTTTGTTTTGAATGTATTTTTATTTAATGTTTATTTGAACTCAAAACAAATATCAAACAATTATTTGATTGTGAGTGTAAACATTAATATTCACATTGCTAATTCAATATATATTTTTCTAGTGTCGCCTTTAAGTTTTTCTTACCACTATATGACGATAGAATTGTATTTTTCGTCCGATAATGGCGATAACTCCTGTTGACAAACATAATTCTGAAAAGCCATGTTTTTGTTTTTTTATATATATTAAATTGTTTATCATTTATATTTATGTGGCTGGATTCCATTCAGCTTTAATATATATCATACAATTGATTTTAGCATGGCTGAAATTAAGCTTTCATATTGAACCATTAATGGCATATTTCGTGTTACTACACTTGCAGTGTAAAACAGCCTGTCTAAAACAGCCTAAAACTCATGCGCAAAGTATATAGTTGCTAATAAGTTGCTTTTTTTTTTTTAATGCGAGTAAGGTAAAATATTTATTTAGAGTATTTATCTCTAAATATGTTTTCAAAAATGTTTTAACAATTTGTCCAAATTCGCTTCAGAAAATACCGTTAAACTTCGCCGATAACAATTTGTATAATTTATAAAAGACTTTTAAAAGATTTTTAAAACACACACACACACACGCACACACACGCACGCGCGCGCACACACACACACACACACACAAACAAACGTATAGTTATGTCGAAGTAAATACATTTATTTTTGTATTATCCTAAGCTCTTGGCTAGGCTTCCATCTTGGCTGAAACTATATGCCACGAGGGGGCGTTCACGGTCAGACCCCTCGTTAAATCAGACACACATCAACGAGCTTTTAATGAAAACACAGCAATTAAACAGAAAAAAAATTGCCATGAATGAGAAAGCGAGAAAAAAGATAATTAAAACCCCCAAAATAATTTATCTTTTCGTTGTTGTTTTCCTTTCTCGTATCGTTCTTTAACGAATTCAATAGCTGATAATAATGAACTAGATCAAAATAAAATCGTTCTGCCTGTTAGATTGAATACGCAAACATTAAAGGTCTAGGGTGTATAGCCAATGAGACAGAATCTAGTGTGCATACAAAATGCATCTTGAGGCCAAATAAACCATTATGATTCCTTAAACATCCCACGTTGATTACATTTTCATGGTTAATGTTCTCATAGTTGACCAGCCTAATCAAAATAACACGACACGAAAGATTTCTCAATACTTTTAATATCTATAAAGTGGGGAAAGGCAGTCATTAGGTCGAATATAATATTGATAACTATTACAGTATCTGTGTGCTATGCAACTCCCTGCGCCTCTCAAATGCCTGCTATTTTGTAATTCGTTTTTTTCTGGTTATAATACATGAAATGAGAGATCTATACGTGGACTGTAAAAAGAAGGATTCTTACGAATATGAAACGCATGGGTGCATATTCAAACTCGCGTTAATGCGCCGTAGTTCAAGTGGGTGTAAAATCAGGGTCGGTTTTTCTGTTTTTTTACTTGGAATTTGGAACATAGGTCTCCAATGACTCCAACAACAAGCTTAGAACAGAGATTCTGGCGTGTGATTTGGTAGAGATGATTATCAGATTCGACGCCGGAGCATTAATAAGAACTCTCTTGTGAAATATAGTATTTTTTAGGTTTTCAGTTTTCATGTTGCTGTCGGTAAAGTCTAGGAGAAATTAAAAGCCCATTTAAACACTTCGGCAAGTTTGTATTATTACACGCCTACTGGCTATAAACATAGTGAGAAAATCATATCCATTAAGTTCAAATGAATTATTTAAAATATGTTTACTGACAAGGCTGCATTATGATGGTGTTGTGTCGTTAAATTCTGAAGCCTTCCAGTTGAAACGCATACGCCATACACCTTTCAACTTGGTGTCAAGTCTCTTATATAATCCAATTTTCAGCACCTCGACCGGAAATAAAAAATATGGCAGTGGTTATCTATAGGAAAAAGGCGTCAGGAGAGGCCGGACCCACCCACAATATCCAATTGTTTCCCGCGTTGTGGGGTTTTCTAATCAAATTAAATCATCCCCAATGAAACCTTACAGAAAGCCTATTAGACGATGCCCATAACAAAAATTACTTAAATTCAACCGCTAAAACGGGCTGGAGTTTGCTTTACTATAACGCACTTTTTTCGTTTCTTTGTTTTTACCGCGATTTATCGTTCGGTCAGGTTTAGTCTCACTGGTATATTTTAACTTCCAATAACTTGGGATCCAAGCACATCCTGCGGTTCCCGGAGGAATCGTGTCTTCCTGCACCCTCTACGGTGAAAAATAATAATAATAATTATAATTATAATAATAATAATAATAACAATGTTGTATGTTTTGTTATTTACTGTAGTCAGTTTTCACTTCCAATGTTTCTTTCCTCGGCGTAATGGCCCGTCTCTGCTTGAGAGAGAAAAAAAACCCGCTCTAGCGGTATGCTAGAGTGTTAGGGCCCACCTATGTGGTGCAGGGTGTGCCTGACTGTCGGAGCAGAGATGGAAAGTAAACAAATCCAGACGTTATTTCACGGGTCAAAGCAAGCAAAGGATAGGCCTCTTGAGGGAAATTGTGCAGGGCAGAAGTACACTTCGCCCAGGCTGAAAAAGGCCTGCGGTCAGGGCCAGTCCCTGGTGAAGCTGAGCAGGATCTCTCAGCCGATTGCAGCATGTATAGTATCAGCACGAGAAGCTGTATTTTTTAAATCAAAACGACTCATTTGACCAAACTCGGAGATAAACTCTGCGAGAGAAAAAAACCGTGATTTTTCAAATTTAAAAATTATAGAGATAGTTTTATGATTATTAGAGGTTAAATGTCAGTGTAACACTTATTAATATTGCAAAATGTTTATAAATGGGGTCTTCGGGTCAAACCTTTAAGAACCAATTCCATAGGCGTTACTAGGGTGGAGGTTTTATGCGTTTACCAATATTTTTTAAATACTAGGTTTTCTAAACTTGTAGGCATATAAGTGCAACCCAAACTATAGAAATCCATCGCAATTCTCATTTTGTCAACATTAAAAATTGTATTTTTTATTTTTTATCTTGTTATTATCTAAATATCCTGGTGATGTTTATTACTCTGGGTCTTCATTAAAGTCTTGGTCAGGTAGCTGTGTGGACAAATCTCCCCAGTGAGATTTTCCGATGTAAATGGAAAAGTAAAAACTAAGCCACATATAGTGCGTGGCGTATTTATTATACTGGCTAAAAATACATACATATAACGTCTAACAGAAACGAGTTTGTTCGTAAAAGACGGATTTAATTATAACATTTGTGGTGTCAGATATTGATACAATAAAGATAAACGTAAAACGTAAATTATTCAATTAAATTAATATGAAAATCCGATTGGTTTAAATATTTTGAACGAAAAACAACTAGGTTTTCGAGGTTAACCCCTTACATTTTCTCGAAAGCTCAGAACAAGGGGAAAATCAACTATGAAATTCCTGTGACCGCACACAAGGTGCAGCTCAATGGTGCGCACTAATGTCCTCTAATTACAAGGTCCGCCGTTTCAGTGCACGGATTCCCGCTCATCTGGAAAACCTGCAGGGTAACCTGTTGCATCACAGTCGCGAGAGCAGAGCATGCACCTTTTAAACCTGTCGGTATAAAAATCAAGTGCGGCTTCACGGAGAGTAGAGATTAACGGTGGCCTGCAGCTCAGTCGCTCAAGAGTCCCTGTCGCTGCTGAGCTTCAGGGGTGAACAGAATATAGGATCAGGTTAAGTGTCAGAAAAAGAAAATAAAAAACTAATAAAAACTTAAACAATCGAGTCAGGGCATTTAGACGAATTTTAAAATATACATATCAAACATCGCAAAGGTGAAATAAAATTTGTTCCGAGCAGATTAAATAGCGCTAATTTAGCAGTGTGTTTGGGGTATGGTATTTTAGATACATTCTTTACGTATCTTTGAAATAAACACTTTAAGTGAATTAATTTCGAACAACTAAAGTGAAAATACGGATTTTGAGCTGTATGTCATCAATTTTTACAACAAATTTTAATGTGTATGCCTATGCGTATAATATTTTGTAATGGTTTCTAGAATAATTTAATATACTATAGATCGAAATGTTCATATTTAATCCACAATAGCGTGTAGATAACGTAAAATTAAAAATATTTATTTGTGATTAGGCTACGTGCTTTATGTCCACAGCACATGAACACGAGGTCAGAAACCATATAAGCACAGTGACTAGCCTTTGAGTGGGCGTGTTTCACGCTATTCTGTGGCCAGATAGGCCAATATGTGCAATGCTTATTTATTACAATCGAAAGCACTAGAAGGACTATCCGTGCTTCATCAACAAATACACTTGATTGAGAGAGTAAACATGATAAAATGGGGATGTCCAAAACAAATATGCAATTTTATTAAATTACTCATTATCATCACAATCAAAACAGTGATAAAATAGCATTTAGGTCGATGTTTAGACCGTAAGACACACTGTACATAGAGCAATGTCTACAGATTGACATTAATACATTGTTACTTATTTGTGCAATGTCCTGTTTGATAAGTTTGTTCACAGGTCTGCGTTAAATTTGATACATATTTAGTTCTAGTATCAACAAATACGAACATTTTGGGTGGTAGAAAGCAATCCACTTACTTATAGCCAACATGGCGTAGTCCTTAAGTTTGTCTGACAAACGTTTGAAAATGAAAAAGTAGTTATCTTTTCTATAGTAATATGAACCACTTTCGAAAGACCGTGGATATTCTGTTATTTTCTGTAACAAAAACGATAACCATTTCTTGATGTTGTGTAGGTTTTTCCAAACACTGACATAATTCTACAAGCTTCCCTTCCAAAGCGTCGCATTTCTACCACGTCGTATGCCGAACCTCAACATCTTTAACATTTAGAATTTATTTCTGGGCCTATATACAAAATAACACTATGATAAATTGTTAAATCCAGCAACCATTTAAAAAAAATGTATACTGCCATCCGCGCAACGGTATGAAACGGTAAGATTAGACACATCTTCTGAATGAGCATTCACAGTAAAATAACATATTCTTAACCGAATTATTTAACATAGCCCACTGCTGTCTACACGGAATTGATTTTTATTGGATACTTTATACAAGTGCTTTACCCTTTAAACTTCTTAGCTTATTTTATTTGATTAAATCATTATAAATAAATATACGGCGGTTGCTCTAAAACATAAGTTCACATTTTTTGTTACTTCTGATGTTGGATGTTAGCTGCATAGCCTCGCAATAATAAGTATCTGAGTTTCCTTACCTGACCTTCCGCTCCTGTTGGAGTGATGCTTTTGGTTAAATTCCATGCTGGTGTGAGAGCCTGGCTAAGAGAGGAAATTTTGTAAAAAAAAAAAAAAAAAAAAAAATTTTCACAATAAAGTTTTTTTTCACCTTCTTTTCTTTTGACTGAGCGGCTTTTGGCGACTTGCAAGTTAAAATTATTCGACTCTTCCGCTCCCTGTCGCGCTGTTGCGGTTGATCGCTGAGCTGAAACTAAACGTTTTAGGTGGGAAAAAAAAAATAAAAAAAACATTGAAGGAACCGTGAAATGATTAAAGAACTAAATAGCTGCTCCCAATGCGCGCTCATGTCCCCTTCCTCCAAAACGGCACATGCTTTCCCCAGGCGCGACCACAGTCCCCACGGTCTGACATCTGTTATAAACTTCTATTTTGCTAAACTTTTTCCCTCTCTTTTTCTGCTTTGTTTCTTACGACGCTGTCGATGTCTTTTTTTCAGCGCACTTTCGCGTTCAAATAGAGAAGTCGCATTGTTTTGAAGTTCCCGGATAGGCCCCAAATATGTGACATTAGTTATCTTTTTAAACACAAGAAATATAGTTTAGTGGTCTAAAATCAGACGTACCGAAATTTGAACGTTTTGAAATGCTGAACTATCTTCATTGCACTTTTAGACAAGTTCAGGGGACTTTACAGAGTGAATTTACGAGGTAACAACGAGCCCATTCGTTTTCAATTTTGAAGACATTCTCCTAAAGCTGATACCGAATACTTAAAGCATAAACTAAAATAACACAAATTCAGCAGTGAAGCTATGGTGGTCTATAAAAAACATATTTAGTGTCCAGCAACGACCACTACAAAATAATAATGATGTGTATAAAACAGAAATGGGATATGAATAGATTCGGAGTTCATAGCTCTACTGAGGCTATGTAGTCCAGAACAATGGACCGACACAATCGATTCTCTTCAACTGGTTGTTCTGTGACTGTGCTCCCGACCTGACCTTCAGACACTTGTGCCGCGTGTCTACGAAGAACAATTACTATTACTATTACTATTACTATGATTAATAAATGACGTTGGTGAAGTCATGGGACCCTGTTACCCGTCAACATACGGCCAGTTTCACGGCAATTGCTATAGTTTGTGTATGGGAGAGAGGAGCCAACATCAGATATGGTTTAAGTTATGTTTGATTATATTTTGTTAACCAATTATTCATGCACATCTATATCAAACACACACACACACACGTTACATGTGTGTAACAGATATTAAAGGTTTTTTTTTGCTACACAATCGATATAACATACATTGCCAACAATGATTCTGAAGAGCCTACAGCATATATAATTTCTATAGAACAGCGACGGCCATCTCAATCTAGAAACGCGTCAACAACGAACATTTCATCTAGGCCTACTCATTCATAATATTTTCATTTCGCCTAAAAGTTATAAATGACACGACCTGAAATGTAAATGGCGTGTAGCTCAATTTCCTAACCACAAGC
This sequence comes from Hiodon alosoides, assembly GCA_025775065.1. Taxonomy (NCBI): domain Eukaryota; kingdom Metazoa; phylum Chordata; class Actinopteri; order Hiodontiformes; family Hiodontidae; genus Hiodon; species Hiodon alosoides. The sequence continues at coordinate 8,727 of JAOYSI010071152.1, forward strand.
AAAAGAAGAAAATATGTAGGCTATATTTTGGAGGCCATAAACCGGAAAAGTTTGGCCATCTGTGATATCCAGTGTTGTATAATCAATCGTACAAGTAAACGCCACTCATGTCTTCTACTAGGACAACTGAACGGCTAAGACCCCTACTGCCTTAACGCCCTTCTGAAATATAGTTAGACCACCGCGGCCAGTAATTACTTTTCGGTGACTGAAACGGGAAAAAATCGAAATATTCGCTTAGTTTAATTTAGCGTCTGTCTGACACGTGTGACGTAACCACGTAAACGCCTAGAAAAGGTTTACGATACATTCAATGAAACTTACTACAGGTGTATAAATAAAACAATATGGAAGTCCCCTAATGTCTAAAAAATGAGAAGTAAACTATTTCTACAAATGTATTGTTAATTTGTATGCTATTACAGGCATTGGGCTGGTACTTGTGATCCAATAACATTTCAAGTAACGGTGGTAATACACTATCGCTTATATTTTCAGTTTAAAGTTAAATTATAGGTCAGAACTGGTAACTTTACTAGCCCCTACCGGTAAAGTAAAAGAGCTGGTTACAACCGATCTCGGTAGGATAGACTTATCTGGCTGGGGTTTTAATAATGATGATTTGTTTCCATGCTATAGGCATATTCGCTGTTTTGGATTGCACGTCTTGTTTTATTATGATTTTCTAATGATATTTTAATACCCTAGGTCAGTAAGATAGTCAAGGCCTTTTACTTTAACTAATGGAAATAAGCGGTTAACGAGTCACTTTGAGACTCTGCATGAAATTTCGTATTCTTAAAATCACTGAAACTAAACCACTTGGATGGATAACGAAATAAAGTACTTGTGAAGAAACCCGCCATCGGTGTTTATTTGAAAACGTCTCAGAATAGCCTAGATAATGCAAATACCGGATATGGGCTCACCGGACGTTTTCATTCTCTTTCTTTTGAACGCGGAATTAATCTTTACCTGGTCTTTTCGCATATAGCAGTGACTCGCCACCTCTTAAACAACTCGTCTGCAAAACAATCAAACATACAACAGATAAACAGACACATATATTGAATAAATGATTAGCAATAGACTTTACTCTTATCTGAACTAACGTTCATTCTAGTGGCGTTATCCTTATCCAAGAACGTTCTTTTAAACTAAACAAACATCCTTTTTTTTTTTTTTTTAAAGATGTCACACTGTTGTGCATGGAGAGTTTATTGGAATTAATCCTCCAGTAGATAATCCTGAATCTTATTAGCCTCTCTTATTTTGGTCGTGGTCAGAGTGCCTACAATTTCTTACAGAATTCTTGACTGGCGGCGCAGGAAAATGCTCACTTCAACGAAGTCACAGTGGCCAAGAATATATGATAAAGAATAGTCCATTAATTATTATTGTATCATGTCTTCACAAATCAGTTGAGACATGGACTTCAAGATGAGGTTTTTAAATATGAGACAAACCGATAAATCATATAAAATGCATTGTATTTTATCGGTCAACCTTATTCCGTTTTATAAGGATTTTGGGAGTAAATAGATTCATATTAAATGTCTAACCAGTATGGAAACTGACAGTGTGAAATGTTGACAGTTTAATTAGCCTGCCTCATAAATTGTAAAATAAATTCTGATTCTCAATAATGTCTTTTCTATAAATAAAATTAAGACAGGTGGGAAAAGATGCCTAGCAAATAACACGACAAAATGGGTCTACTGCTTCGCAGCGCTACAACAGGAAACCCTTTACGTCCAGTACTGTCATCCATCGCGGTCAATTTGCGAGCATTACTTATGTTTTTGTGAAATATGTAATTTCGTTGGAAGGTGACATAATGGGGAAAACCCGAGAAGGCCCCCCACAGCATGAACGGAATGTGTTCTGGAGACTAAAGGGTTTTGTTGGGGACACTAAAACGGAGTCTTTAACAAATTAGTTTTTGCTTCGCCCCGAGGTAGTAACAGTTACTAAGATTTCAACCTGCACCTTGAACCACGAAAAGGCCTACCAATAACTAAAGTTAATGGTTAATACATAAAGTAAGTTTTAAATGTGTTTATAAGAACACAATTTAAATGGGGAAAAGAAAACTTAAGGCCTAATGTTTGATATTTAATTAAAAAAAATAAAATTTAGCCATAATTGAGATTTTAAAAAAATGTATCGGAAGACTTTTAGTTAATAACCATGTGATAGGAAATAAATTATTTATTTATTTTTTTTTTTAAACACTGTTAATGCACTTTAGGTAAATCTGATTGAGTTTTTCTTAGAATAAATATTTCTTAAGGAACGCGACTTGAAGTCTCGAGGGTTTTGATTGTTTAGCAGATAAAAGGCATAGCAAAACCGTCGAATAAAAAAATCAATAGTTACAATTCTGTGAATACCACAGCACCCAGTCCTGTAAATAATGAAATAATTCAGCCGGGACTAAAATGGATATACTATCATTTGCAATGGTTATAGTTTTAATGAAAGACAGGACAGAAAGTATCACTGTTGAAAGTTAAAAGGACCAAACCAGCTAGTGCTAAAATTGAATCACCGTGTTAGCAGACCGTAGAACTGCCCATAACCAGTGTATTCAGAAGTTATACATCTAATAACGTCTTTATTCTAGTCATAGAAAAGCACGTTTTTCTGTGTCAAGGAAGATTATTTTGATGAGAAAATAAGTGTCACGTTTCCAAACTGCATTGACTCAACCCGTCGACGGTTTTGTGTTCTCGATGTAAGTGCTATGTGCTTTAACTAGGCTTACTTTCCAAGAACACAATTATGATTCATAGCCTAGCAGTCGAATTTATTATGTAGGCTAATAATAATCCGCCAATACAGGTGTTACTCAAAGAAAGGGACTAACATAACGTCGCCTTGAGTAAATAAAAAAAAAAAAAAAAAACAGATGGATATTAGGGACACATTATATGTGTATACAGTTTTTTTTTATTTTTTAACAAACAAAACAATGATCTACGAACTACGATCTACGAACAATCATAAATCCATCGGGTACATTTGTTTAGGTTTTGGTATAAAAAGGAAATTAAAAAAAATGTTTTTCAAATTTCACTCAATTAATGCAAAACACTCAGGCTATATTAATTGTTTCGTTTAGTATAAAATCAGGGAGCAATAGATCTTAACCAAAGTGGAGCGCCACTTCCAGAAAACCATTTCAATGAAATTGTGAATTAAATTTTGGATTATATTGTGAATTAACATACTTAATACCTGTTGAAAATAGGACATTAAAATAAAATTAAACATTTGTAATGTAACATGCTTGAGTTATTGGAATGGTCAGATCAGCGTTTCATTGCCTAGTTTGGTTCGTCTGGTTCCACTGCACAGGTTACTTGACTTGTTTCTGATATATATTACATTCATGTATAAATAGAGAGCAGAAATGCATGTGCAGCTACTGTCTATTTAGCATGAATAATATTTGGCTGCTGATGACTGGCCTATTTTTTTTTTTTTTTTTTTTTGTATTTTCCTGCACTTGACCTTAAATTTAGTACTCGTGTATTCCAAGATATGTCATGTGCAGTATCTTTAAATAGAGATGGAAGCAATAATAATAATAAAATACAAAAAACTAAAATAAATTATAAACACTCAGTCAAATTTGTATATATATAATATAATATTCCTTACATTTAGTTAAGGGACTACCGTTGACAGCGGTACTAGTGACCCCGCGCTGGTTAAGCGTAGCTGGTAACGATAAAGTGAAAAGCGATTCACGGTTAAAGAGCAATCCGGCATAACATTTAGGTGAAGAAGTAAGGATTAAACGTTAAAAACAACCATAGTAAGGATTCAGTGTTGTTTTACTTCTACGATCGACTTTTCTTTTACAACAACAGCAGTTTGTAGGAAAAAAGTAAATGATAAAAATTTGTGAATTTAATCGTTAAATGAATATTTTACGAGCATAAAATGTTTTATAATAAAATATTTTAAAAACTGAATTCCTGCCAAGTAATGATTTCAGTCAATCACATCTGATTCGATGAAGTTTGGTTGCTATATAACAAGGAGAGAAAACTCGCTTTTTTTGAAGGGCCTTTTTAATGTGAGCTATTTTTTAACAATTTCAGCCATTGGATTTTTTTGCAGTTCTAAACCATGTTCTAAAATCGTTGAGCCGATCTACTTCGTTATACCTTGAAGTATGCTACATAACAAAATGTATCTTGTGTGAGAAGAAACATGTGCATTTGAACTAGACATTTGATTATAATTTAAAAAAAAAGTCAAGACCTTATATGAGATTACAATATACTTCACAAAACATTGTTGGGATGTTCAATGTAACCACCATGACACTTATATTTATTTTACGCATGAATACAGAACCGTTTCTTCATTCTTGTTAAATAGCTGTTTAAAAATTGATTTGAATTAAACGAAAAGAGCCATTATATATATATATATATTACGACACATAAGCTTACATTTGGAAAAAAACTGGAAAAATGTGGTAAGACAAAATGTGTAAATTTATTTTACCAAGTGAGAGAATTAAGAAGCAACAGAAAAGATGGTAAGATTCATAAATCCAGTAAAATCCAATTAGCTGAAATAAAATATACCCAATAAAATTACGCAATTGTTGGTTGGAGCAAATAATGACAATAAACAGAGATCATCTTTTGAATCTCAAAATGCTTTTAGATGGCAGTCAGGACAGAAAAAATAGTAAGCTCAGTGCAGAGTTAGAAGCATCATCTGCATCACAGAGGGAAAGCAAAAATGGATTTGAAGACGAGATGAGGAATACAAGCACAGTTAACATGAAACAACGCCCTAAACATGTGAGACCTGGTGCACATACACAAACGTTCTCGATCAATGAGGTTCAGACAAAATAATGCATTGGATTATTTAAATTGTACAAACATTGCATCGACTATGGACCACCTGCAAACTTGCAAGGACTGTGAGGATTTTATTCATGTGTTTGGTATAACATTCCCCAGTTCTATGGAGTTTGGCTTGTATATAATTGGCTGCAATAATAGCATTTATTATAAATAAGTAGGAAATAAATAAGCCTCCACTTCATTCCTTAGTTTACTGTTTGGATTTAAAACCTAATAAATAGGGTAAGGAACTTCAAGAATGAAAAATGTCTGACCTTCGAAGGCCTTCCATGTCTATGAAACGCACACACACAGTATCAGTCAGACAGCAGTCAGGAACATACAGGAATATAAAACATATTTATTTTCATTTGAAATTTGAAATGAAAGAATTTTGAAAAGATTTCCTTCAGGCAGTATTGATATTTCACCATAGGCCACTGTGTCAAGACATATGGTAACTGCCATTTAAAGCCCAAATACTTATTGTACTTAATGAGGCTAGACAAACCAGGCTAGCAGTAGAGCCCACGACGTTCACTTGTGCTTGAAACGCACTCCTCGCTACTCCTATATAATACTCTGCTAACATTTCTGCCATGAGTAGAGAACTGTGGAAACTCCGGAAAACACTTTGGTTGTTCAGTCAAGCGTGCTGTGCAGTAGAGTCAGAGTCAGACAGTAGTTAGTGTTTGACAGCGCGTCGCAGGGAACAGTTGTTATTCATATCTAAGAATGTGACTGTAAAGGTTTATTTGTTCTGGCCGTCGTTGTTTTAACCCCTTTCATTCACGAAAGTGCTATGTATTTTCTAGGCAACTGCAGGCAGTCAGAATGTGTTGGAAGATGTCAGAATAACCCACCAAATTGCTGCTCATCGTATAGCTATATTTTCAATAATCTTTTAGCAAAGGTTTGCTATTAATGGCTAAATAGAGAAACATAATATGCTATATGATAGCATAATATGCTAAGGTCCATGTGTTTTAACTGACTGATTTCACACCGAAAACTGATCCCTAGTCATCATGTAGTTGAATATATATTTGGCTACATATGTATCACTTCATTATTATGCCGGAAAGCTGACTGTTACCTTATCTGCATTGCAGTGTTTCTGTTTAGTTTGTTCATTAGCTAAGATTTATTTTTCTTCACTGCTCTGATAATGTTTAATTTGCTAGCTCTCTGTGCCAAACAGTGATAGTCTGTTTTTGCAGAATTAAACGACTAGTATTAGCAAAGCCATAGCTCATTTTGAAAGCTATTGTGCATTAAATAATTTATTTTTTATCAGCGACATCATCAGTAAACAAATATCTTTGTCAATAAGTAATTTTTTGATAAGGACAAAATATAATATACCCAGCTACATATTCCTCAACTTTCCTGATGAAGTAAAAACACAACTATCAACTGTTCATTGATTGATGGACTCCTTTGATGTTAAGTTTTGTTTGTGTGTTCTTAGGGTATTCTATGCACGTAGGGAAGCCACCCGGCATATAGGATATTGTTCCTGTCCGTTTCCCCCTCCGTATTCCTTGTGTTTAGTTAGCAGGGACAGTGTTCAGGTTGCAGCACAAGGGAATGTTTTTAACCTGCACAAGTCTGCCTTCCATCCCAATCCCCCAAAGTACAGTGGCAGATGTATTTGTGTGTCCATTCCCTTGTCTTTTTTTGTTTTGTTTCCCCTGTCCTATCCCCTGTTTTCTGGGTCGTGACCACCTTGTGCTGTTCCCCCAACCATTCATGAGCTGTGATCACACAGACACTCTGGGCTGAATGGGCCTGCTGGGCGAGCAGCACGCTGCATCCGCGCTCAGGTTACAGAGGATTATGAGACGGCCATTACGTCTGCAGAGATGGCCGTTGGTAGCTTCAGCCCCCCATGCAGTGCCACAGGATGTGTTTACTGTGAGGATTTGCTGCTGTTGCAGTAGCAGACCATTCCCTTTCTAGGGCCCACAGGCCTCCTTGGGCATGTGTTCCAGGGACTCTATCCATGGTGGTGGATGGCTCCCCGGTTTTAATCTCCCTGACCGCCAAGCACCTCTGTGTCACCCTCCATTACCAGCTTTCCTCCAACATTGTAAGGGACGGAAGCAGGGGAGGAAATTGCTGTTGCCTACTGAGAAGCACCTCAGGGTCGTCAAGAGGAAAAGTTCTGGGATGATCGGTGGGAGGGAGGCCCTGGCTCAGCAGCCGTTGGAGCCTGGAAACCCTGCATGTGGCAGAGGTGGGGGGTGGGCTGCCCGGTCGGAAGTGGGCGTCTTCACAAGTACCGGTGAAGGAGCTGGACTTTGACTTTTGTTTGAAGAAGATGTTAATGACCGGAGGATGCATGAGCTTGGTTCACTGGGGATTCCCGCCCCAACAAGGAGGAGACTATTGATGGGAACAAGGCACCCCATACCTGCACCATGCAAAATACCTTTGAAAGTGGGGAGAAGGGAATGGTGAAGTGAAGGCTGAAGCCCTTCATGTAATTAATTTATGTTTATAAATTGGTATGGAGGTTGCTTGATTTATTGAAAGGAATCTGCTCGGCTGTGCCCATTTGATCATTAAAGATCTGATTTAAAACCAGGAGTGGAGAGATGTTTGAAGAGTTGGGCTGGTGTTTCCCAGTGCTTCATGTCAGAGTACCTTTGTTTTTTTTAATTAAATGATTAATTACATTTATTATACTTTTTGATCTGTTCTGATTTGTTTCAGCACAGGTTTACTTTTCTGATGTGTCTCAACCCAGATTGATTTCCAGGTGGTTAGATGTTCGTGATAGGATTCCGGCATGGAACCTTGAACAAAGAGAGTGGCGACAATACTGTAGATAGATTCGCTGTTGGCAGAATTTTTCTGACCCACTGACTTACTGCCACTCATTCACACACCGGCAATGTCAAACCAGTTTAGGGCAGGCCTCCACAGGACTTACAGCAAATACGAGAGTCTGACGAAGCAGACTAAGGGAATTAATGAAGAAGCTTGCATGAAATACAATATCTGTGTTCTTTTGTTTGAGGCACTGATGTATTTTAAGTTTTATTTCCATTGTATGCACCCCTCTTGTGAAACACCACCTCCATTCCCACTTTTTAAATTCCAGTGTTTTATGAAACTCCAGCGCTTGATTATAGAGAGACGGACTCCATCCAAGCTTGAGAGGTTCTAAAAGATTGCAAAGAGACTGATTGGAAGCATCCGACAAACTAGAGCACTGGCAACGAGCAGAAACTCAGTTTTACACCAATATCAGCATGCTTCCTAGAACCTGGGACTGGTCATCCAAATATATTTATTCATCCAAATATGTAATTCCACTCAAGTTAGCCTGCACAAAATTAGCTAGCCTATTGTGTCTGTGCCCCGACTAACAAATTAATTTTTAATTTATACAGAGAAATCCCAAAAATCCAACATGAATTCAATGTCATAGTAGATATTTGAATAACTTGCACTGTGATAATAACATTTTAAAAGTAGACCTCCTGAATGTTAGATCACTGAGTCTATAGGTTTTGTTCAACATGGACTTAAGTCTGTGCAATGTCGTGGTCATGAATTAGAGACTGTCTCTAACCCAGAGTCTAGGTACTATATAGGTCGATCAATAAGATCGCTGACAGTGATGGATCTTATAGAAGAACTTTCAAAAGCTGTATGTAGCTTCTTGACAACTGACGAAATGTTAGATGCCAATAACAAGGCAATTCATTATTAAGACATAGTGCTCCCCCGACATAGAAATACCAAAGTGGAAGTGCTTTAAGTCATAATTAACTGATTGATTTCAATTTGTGCAATGATAACGTTTTAGATTGAACTGAAGTTCAGTAGGGTGTCCCTCAGGGTTCTGTCTTAGGTCCTGTACTATTCAATCTATACGTGTTTCCACTAGGTTATGGAATTCATAAGCATGGGATTAATTTACACTCAATTTGCTCAAGAACGTAAAACACTGGCCGACATCTAATTTTCTACTAATAAATTCAGGGAAATCTGAAATAATAGTCCTAGGTCCTAATAACCATTGTAACTGCATGACAAATTACACAATGAGTTTTGTTGGCCATTCAGAGCTTCCCGATTTGCTTATCAAAGACCTTGGGGGAACAATTTCTTATTTGAATACCATGTTAAAAACACAACGAGAGCAGCGTTTTTTTCACCTTAGAACTATTGCTAAAAATCCAGCATTTTCTCAGCCTAAAGGATACAGAAAAACTTTTCCCAGCTTTTGTCACCTGTGGCCCAGACTATTGTATCGCCCACTGACTTTTAAGGCAGCTCACAGACTGTGACAAAACCATTACAAGTTGTACAAAATGCGGCCTGTAGAATCTTAGCCAAAGCAAAAAAATATGTCCACAAACCAGTCTTAGCATCACTTCACTGGTTACCCATAGAGCACCGTGCTGACTTCAAGGTGTTACTTGTCACTTTTAAGGCATTAAATGGCCTGGGTCCTGTGTATTTAAAAGACCTGCTAGCACACAATAAAATCCCCTGAGATTACATCGCTCACAAGAGGCTGGCCATGTCTCCTAAGAGTTGCAAAAGCTAAATCTGGCCTTCTCATACAGAGCCTCTCTACTACCCAATATTTCACCAATTTGTACAGGATGAAGACTCAATCAAAAATATTAAAACCAGATTTTAAAAAATGACACGTGTTTTTTCAGTTTGTCTTTAGCCATATTGGGCGCTGAGATAGATTGTGGCTGTTGGTCATAGCATCTTCGGGGCATAGAGCTTTCCTGCTGTCACTTCCCTATTAGCAGGGTCACCGCCATTGGCCTTGCCAGACTGAGGCTTCAGAATGTTGCATAACACTAAACTCCACATTCATATACTTTCCCTCCCATTTAACATCATCTGCTGATCATATGGTGAGCTATTAACTCAGCTCTTCACTCATTAATTTATCAGAAAAGTTTTCATATGTGTCTGATGCTGTGCCTGTTTTAAATCTTGGGGGGTCAGGGAGTAATTTTCCTGTTATTCCTTTTGGCACTATGTTTCATAGTTTTTTTATTCCTACTGGAAAATGTAGTTTTTCAGCGTGACAAATTCTATTTGTAAAAATGCACTATAAAGGTCAGCAGATTGATTCGTTTTTAATATGGAAGATTATCTCTACTAATTTAGTATAACTAATGATTACTGATATATAAAGGGTAAGGCACAGAGATACAAAGGGCTTGTATCAACATTTCTCATGATTTTTATGATGATATTGATTATAGAGACAGACGCAAATTGCTCTTTTCAAAGGCTGCACAATGTGCATTGATGTTAGCAATTACCTGCTAGCATTTTTGCTAGCAAGCAACCGATGCAAACTTATGATAAGCAGTTATGTAAAGTGTGATTAGTGGGTTGGCAAAGTTTTGGTTTGGTCCCAGCCTAAGTGTCAAGACTTGATTTTGTTGAGGGCTTTTTCTGTTCAGGAAATAAAAAACACATGTCTACAGATGTACTCCTGGTAGCCTTGTAGAATATAACAACATGGAGTGTCTGCTGACTCCTGGGAAGCTAGCTCCCAGCCCATGCCCTCCTGAGGAATTTACTGTGAGTGTATTTCCTCCCATCAAAGATCAGGAACTGGGGGAAGCTATATCTGTTCTGGGACAAGCGAAGAAAGATGTGATCTTCCTGCAAATTTAGTTTATTCTGGTAAACTCAAGGCATACGTACCGTTATTTCATACTTTTCAGCTCATTCTTGGTGTCTTTGCTAGGCTAAAATAAACTAGAAATATTGTTAAACACAGAATCACGCAAGCCTTTTAACTGTCAATCTGACGCAGAGAAAGTTAGATAGTCCGATGTTAAAATTCACCATGAAAATACAGCTCAGCACTATCTCACTTCCTTCCACGGACTGAAAACAAACAGTCTTAGGTTGTTTGGTATTTTCTAGAAGGTGCATGGGGCAGCTTGTTTATGGTGGATTATTGCTAGAGTAACCAGCAGGTTTCAGGTTTAATTCTCCGTGGGTATTCTGCTGTTTTACGCATTGAGGAAGTCCCAAAAAGCAATTATTCATCCACATGAATGGATAAATCATAAATTCAAGTCACTTTAGCTTCGCCTGGGAAATAACACAGTATCTGATTTGGCCAGAGAGCTACATCTTGAACCAAGATGGACCCCAACAATGCTTTACTGACTTCCTGCAGGTCCCTGAACTATATTAACTTTTTTGGTCTGTTGTAACAGGGGGGAAGCAATTAGGGAAAAACTAATTAGACTGGATTTACCTAGCTAGCTAACAAACCGATGAACCCTAATATGCTGAAATCTGAGGAAAAACATCAGATTGATAAAACTGATTATACTGATTAAAAGCCATTTATGCTAACACTGTTAAATATTTTAGCAGAACTCATTCTGTCGCGTATCCTAAGAAATGTGAATAATGTTCCTTCATCCACAGTAAGATCCTAGATTGCTCGTTAATTGTATTTGTCTCTTTGACAACGAAGAGTTTGTCATGGTTTATTGCTGAACAGTGAATGTAATGCATGCAGCCTAGCGTGCACACGTTGAAACAGAACTGAAGGGACGGGCTGAGAATGCGTGCTAGAATATTCTCTGGGATTCTTGGTGGTTTTCCATACCTGCGGTTCCACGGGAGATTAAAACCACAGGGTAAGAAGTAGAAAACAATGAAACCCTAAGTGTGGGAACAGAAAGCGAGATGATAACTGGATCAGAACTGAACTCGGGCTTTAGAACAGGATAAGAAAATACACTGAAGTGATTCAATTTCACTCTGATTTTTGTGATGTTGGTTTCAGTTCTGTACTACACCAGTAACGTGACATTCTGATAATGGTGACTTCAGACGAATGCTAAAGAGCTGGTATGTAAATGTAGAACTTTTATTTTCGTTGTTTAAAGACCAAACATGACAGACTGTACAGAACACGACAGGAAGCAGCCTCTAACATCATTCACAAAGTTTCCTGGTGACAGAATCTGAACTGAGCAAACGGCTCTCTACATGTTTGATGCATTTGAATGCGGTGGCCATGATTTACCGTAAATTATTGTTTGTTTTTCTGGCAGTTGTGTCTGAGGTGCAGTGTTGATGGGCTGGCCTTGGCAGAGTTATCGCTTTGCTTCACTGTTTTTGGTTTGGAATGCTAGCGGCAAGTTGCTATTTGACCTATTGATAAGGGCAGCATGTGCTGAAATTAATATGGTTCTGTTTCTCCCACTGGCAACCATGGGTGAAGACAGACCATACGCCCTCTCTAAGGTCCTAAAGCACTCACATTTTACCATTTGAAAAGCCATGAATGAAGATGAAAATAAAACTCCTAATTTTGTTTGCAGTAAGGGTTTATGAGGATGGAAGGATAATCGAAAACTAAATTATGCACAGAGAGGTGCATGGTCCCTGTATACTAACCAGCAGCAAAATAGAATATATTGAATCAAACATACTATTATTGAGCACTGAGTGACTGTTTATTCCTCTGTTTTTTGCAACTGATAAACTGTTTTGTCGTAAGGGTCCTTTAAATATAAAAAAAAATGTAATGTGTACAAATGAAATGAGTTTGATTAGGGTTTATAGTAGTAGAGTTCAGTAGGAAAGGTGTACCTTTCAATCCTGTAACAATCCTGCATGATGCTTTCTTCAGCACCCGACGATCTGATGAACCCAGAATTAATTCAGTGCAGAAGCACTAAATCCACCCAGGTAATGCTGGAATTCACAGGAATTAGAATTTCTCTTCCTCATGAAGTTAAAATGCTGATTGAGTTTCTCTGAGACTCGGATTTGTACCGAGATTGTAGAACTGTCTTGCATTTAATGATTAAGAGATAGGATAAGCGTTATTTTTGCCAGCGTCGCTAGGAACCGGCTGTTTTCCGTCATGGTGGGGAGACGGGGGCCCGGGGCAGACGGAGCTGTTTGTATTTCCTGCACACATCAGTTGTTCTTATGCATTTCTAAATGATGACCGCAGGCAAAAACGGTGCTGCATTAGAAGTTAATCTGCATGCATATGTCTACTTTGAATTAAAGGGACGAAAGGTAATCTTCACCCTTCTCATAATGGCCATGGGAAAAAAAAAAAACTAACAAGAGGAAACAAAACACAGCCCCCTGTCTGAGGGAGGGTTCTGCTTTAATCATAAAAATGAATAAAAAATGTTTTTGCAAATCTCAGAAGATCTAGACATTAGGTTTAACCTGCAGCCTCAGCAAAGCCCTCCCCCCCACCCCTCATTTCTACTCTTATTTTTTTCTATCCGGCTCTCTATTGTGCACCCTCTCTGTCTGCCTTCCTCATTTAAATTTCCCAGAGCTTTGGGTCTCCAGGCTGGGATTTCTGCAAGAGTGCCCATGCTTACATGGTCATGTATGCCGGGCCGACTGCTTAGTTGGGGATTTCCTCCGGCCGGCCTTTGTTCTGCGGAGAGGGAAGAGGCGGCAGTTGTTCTCTTGTCTCCTGGCCGTGTGATCTCTGGAGCCTGCCCTCGCGCCTGCACTCAGCGGCTCGCTGATCCCAGAGCAGT
>JAOYSI010071194.1:3472-20128 GCA_025775065.1 Hiodon alosoides
TGAGTTACACCTTTACCATTCAGTTACACACACACACAAACACCCTGTTGAGTTACACCTTTACCATTCAGTTACACACACACACAAACACCCTGTTGAGTTACACCTTTACCATTCAGTTACACGCACACAAGCTAGGCCCGAGCCTCAGAAGCTAAGCGAATACATTTAATGTGCCCCCCTTTAAATTTACATTTTTAAAAAGGTCCTTCCGTTTGTTATTGTGGGGACTGCAGATAGCGACAACGCACATAGTAAAATGTTAAGCAGCATGCAGTCACATTGAAGAGATGAGGAAATGCAATGGTGGGGATTCGCCATCCTAAAGATTTCTTTCCTCAACAGCTGGCTTAGGAAAAGGGAGTTTGCGCCTGGTTTTACATTAACTCACAGAAGGCACATTAGCCTCTAAACTTTGCCATCGCCAATATTATAACCCCATACCATGGTTAACCAGACACCAAAGCCTGCAAAGACATCAAACTTAATCAGAGACCACCAGCAGCATCAGTGTATGTAGAATTTTATATGAATCAGTTTATATCACAACAGAACCAGAAGTTATCCCCTTTAAATGTAAATGTTGTTTTATTCTTTATTGTAATATACCACTCTCACTTCAACAAATGCTTAAATCAATCTGCTTAGAGATTGGGGGGGGGAATTAATTTTATAAACAGTAGCCTAATACTGATATTTTCTTATTTGCGGGGCTCAGTCAATTCACAGCTTTTATTCAGGCTATCGTTCAAAATTTATTCAACCCCACTTGAGTTTTGTGTTGAAGACAGTAAATACACAGCGGAGGAAAACACCCCTTTAACAGGGCGTGTTTAGAGGTGATATGGTATTAATATTTAAACCATCAACTGCCATTAAGTCTAAAACCTGTTTATTACCATGTAAATTACGCGGCATTTTAATACAGGTCACCACAATGCATCGTTCTGGATCACGATTCTAACTTTAAGAATTTTGTCCGAAATCCCGTAGCTTTATCGTCAGGAATGTAGCCTAGGTGCTAACCGCGCTTTGAATGTGATGTTTAAAGGCGGAAGTTTGGATGTTCATTCAAAACATGAATCGGATGTTTAAAGTGTACACTGGTCACTAGAATATCGACAGTTTCAACAGAAATATTCAAAACAAAAGCTGGAAAATACTAAATGGTTCTAAACAGTTATGCCACATGATTGGACTTTAGTGCTGTTTATTTCACACGTGTAATCCATCTAGTGGTAGTTTACTCGTTTGAGCGCATATACTTGTGACAGAGTACCTAGTTCTCAGCAACATGGAAAACCAACCTAGCCTTCTGCAGTATTCAACTTCACTAGGCCATTAATCATTTCTGTTATTAAAACGCTACCCTGAGAATATAAATTAGCTGTTTAGCTCGTTACGACAACGTAGCCTCATAACTGGCTGGATACGGGGTTACAATGTTAATTGTTAACGAGCTAACGTGAACAGTAAATCATATAGTTAAGCAACTTGGGCTTGGGGCTGGAAATTTAATTTATCTAGCCAGCTAACTAGTTAATATACCTCGGTAGCTATTTCACGATGGGGGTCCGTTTTACTTTGCTTTACATTGATTATTAGGCCTTTTGTTTCTGGCTAGCTGGTTAGCTCGCGCGAGTATTTTATAACTTTCTCTTCTTCGAAATTTTTGGATTATTCAAATAGGTTCTGTCACTTTAAGGCCACCACCACTGCATGTCAATGAAAGTATTAGTTCGGTATTGGCGATAAGACTTTTGAACTAAGGGTGCTTTTGCTTTTTTGAGCAAGGCCCAAGACCCTGTCCTAAATCTGACTCTCTCCCCTTCCGTCAGTACGCCGAGAGAGTCAAAGCAGCCTCTGCCATCCGATCCCCGCGTTCTAATTCTCTCTCCCTCCCGGCCATCTTCCCCATGGCTCCCCCACCATGTTTCTCATAAACACTCGCTCACCTCGGCCCCCGTGTCCCCTTCTCTCGCTCTCTCTCAGCTGCTGCCAGCTCTCCGCTCTCTGTCTCCAAGATGGCGGTTCTGGGCAACGAACGAGTCTGTGAGCGCTGAGCCGGCAGCAGCAGAGAGGCGGCCACTTTCAGTAACTGAGAGAGCAGAGACACGGCGCCATAGCGAGGAGAGAGTAGGGAACAGGCATATTAATCAAATGCAGATTGCATTGTGTCATTGTTAAATGTGTTTTTTAAGCATGACAGGTTTAAAATGTAATCACAAGAGTTAGGTCATACGAATTTTTAAAAAGCAACATGGTAAATCAGACTAATTGTGTATGTGATTATGTTTAGTTGTCGTTTCAATTTGTGCTATCCGATTTCTATTGGTGTAGTCTGTAAATCACGAAAATTGCCGAACCGTATATGACGTCGATGTAAAGTCGCTAGGCAAACTATCGCGAGCCTTTAAATAACCGTTCAGTCGCGTTTCCCTGTTCGGTTACTGTGAAATAAACGAAAAACACCCACCAGCTTCCCACCAGAGTCCGACACTTGACGATGATAGAGTGATTGATTATCCCCTATCCTATTGATTTTAAAATCTCACAATGAAAAATGTATCAATGTGCCAGTTGTGGGCTTCAAGCGGAGGAAATATCAACAATCTCTCCTTTCCGCCTATAATTCTAATGCGAACTACACACCACCGATTCCATATAAAACAGTATACCGTAGCCTGAAATTTACCTACAAATAAGTCATTTAACTATATGTTTCTGCCGATCAAAAACGTTTCAGTCAATATTAGTCGTTAGTATTTGCATGCATTACCAGTTTATATAACAGTCAGTTCCGCAGTATTTCCTGCATAAATAATATCGCAAATCCGATTAATAGTTTTTTAATTTATTTAAACAGAACCAAGCATATCGTTTCTTAATACCTTTTAATTTTTTTGGTTTGTGTTTTTATCTAGGTTATAATCAAGTATACAGGTTGTTGACTAAAATTTTGTTGAGCAGAATTCAGGAACTCAAATAAACTTCCCAGGAGTGTGTGCCAAAGGTCACAATCAACACTCTCGAATAGATCATCTATAAGTTTTTTCCATCATTGCTAATATTTTCCTGCCCCAAAATAACATTATTACCATTCATATCACCAAACGTTTATCGGAAGAAAAAAATCTCAACTTTGTTAACTAGATTAAATAAATAAAAGGAAAGAAAGCCAGCACAGATGCAAAGGGAAATCAGAGACCAAATTTACTGCATTCTGCATTGTTTTAATGGGAATTTTATTTTTTACAGATATCCATTCGTTTCCCACTCACAGCCCATTACATAGTCGTTCATTAATGTGCATGTCTAAGTATCTGTTACCTTGAGATGTTAAAGGTCTTTATTTTATGCATGGCGTATTTATTCTTAGTAGCTGCTGTTTTTTCTGAAAGAGATTAACGTACAGGCGCTGAACCGAGTGAAGCAGGGAACATTTTGTGAATTTGACAATAGGAGGCACCGCAGAATGCTCACAGGCTGTACATGACAGTAATATTGGTGGGGCGCACAACATGACAACTCAAAGATAGAGCAGGCCGCTGTCAACATCTCGCATGCCAAGCAAAGGATACAGGCAAATGCAATGCTAGGCACATTCGCCATTGGCCGGCAAAGCACACCAGACGGTCTTTGCTAAACGGCGCACACCATTTCTCCAAGCCTGGCTTCAGTGTCCATTTTACAAAAGTCTCACGTTCATAGCCAGCTGGACTTTTCCTCCTCGTACCTTTGTGGGTCGATGAAAGGCTTGTCGATGGATTTGATCATCAGATCCCCACAGTACACGCACTCGCCAGCGATGATGTCATCAATATCCGACTTGAGCTGCTCGCGGCTGGGCTGGCCTTTGCCCAAGCTGATGGCGTCGTCCTCTTTCAGGCGGTGGCGGGACTTGGCGGGCTGGCTGGTGGCCGCTAGCTTCTTCTGCAGCTCCTCCAGCTTGGCCTGCTTGTACGCGGACAGGTGGGGGCTGACCTCCTGGAAGAGGCAGTCGTAGTGGAACATGTGCCCGCACAGGAAGAGGTAGAAGGGGCGGTTGAGCAGGGGGAAATCGCAGGCGGCACATTTCTCCTGGGACTCCACCACCCCGTACTTGTTCCTCATCTCCTGGATGTCCTGTCGGATGCGCTTGGCGCTCTCCGTGGCCTCCTCCATCTCCTGCTTCAGCCCTTCGATGTGCTGGTTATACTCTTCCAGGGAGCTGCAGATGGCCTCCTTAAAGTGGTCGATGGTCACAAAGTCAGGGAAGAAGGGCAGGATGTCCTCGATCTTCAACAGGTTGCAGCTGGACAGGCAGTTCATGGCCTTCTTCACATCCTTCTCTTCCTGCACCACGTGGCGGGCGATCTTCAGCCAAAGCTTCTTCCTCAGCTCTTCGTCATCCTCAGGTAGGTCGGCACAGGACTTGGCCAGGTCCACATCCACCTACAGGTCCAGACATGAGCAAAAGGGCTTTACTGAAACATTTATAATAACAAAGAAAGCGCAGATTCGGTTTGCTTCATTAACTGCGGCCTCTTAATAGGAATAGCACCGATTAGAAAGTTGATTCTTCAAATTACAATACTGAAAAGTACATTTTTGTGTTTGCCCCATAATCATCTTTAGCAACCAATAAACACCAAATTGACTGCTCTTGTTGCGCAAATCGCAACTAGTCTCCAGTACCTCTGAAACACTGCAGTGTCTGGACTCGAGTCAATCTAACAAACTAACAAAAAACAAACCTCAGCTTCTTAACAGATGGTTTCAGATGAATGGGTTAGTCTTTAAAATGCTTATAAAAGGTTTTAATGAAACTGTACATACTTGCAAAGCCAGGTCCACAGCCTCCTCATAAAGTTCCATGATCTTGTAAACGAGAACGCACGCCTGGTGGTACCCATGTTCAGCACACAACCTCAGAGCATACTTCAGGTCATAATGGATGTCCGAGGAGTGCGTTCCTGCCTGCTCCAAGTATAAGAGGAGGGCGTCTGGCTTGTACTTGGCATAGAGAGACAGGAGGTAATTGTGGATCGCCTCCTCCTTTACAGCCAGCTCGTAGACACAAAACTCCATGTACCGGATCGTCTCGCTGATCTGCTGGGTACTGCCAATCTGGCTGTAGTTCACAAGAGCTGGGATGAGCTTCTTAGCATCCAGCCTCTTTCCCATCTGGATCCAGGCGTCCACCACTTTCTTTGGAATGTGCTGCATTAGGATGGGGGAGAACTTGTAGAAGAGCTTTTCATCGCAGTGCTTGGACAGCACCTCCAGGGCGGCGCCGTAGTCGTCATGCTGGCAGTGGTGGGAGATGACCCTCTCGTAGTCCTGCATGATGACCGAGAAGAACACCATGTCGTCCACATTGCCGTGGCTGGCCAGCAGGTCGTAGATGGTGCTGCGGTTGTTGTAGAAGCACTCCTTGTGCTTGGGGTTACCCAGGAAGCGGTGGAATTCCTCCCGGGTGTCCGCGAAGATGGCCTTTTTTGATTCGTCTGCCTCAAGGAGCCCCAAGCGGTTGAGGTACAGCTCCGTCAGCCAGGTTACGAGTAAGGTAATCTGCGTCTTTTCACTGGGCTTGAGGTTGCTCAGTTTCTTCAACAGAAACTCCTTCAAGGCCTCTTCCTGCTTGGCCTCGATGAACTTGAGAGCAATCTCCTCAAAGTAGTTCTGGGTGAGGGCATAGCACTTGGCGCTCTCCAGGTACTTCTTGTTCTGGAAGCAGTGCTCCGCCTCCCTGGCCAGCACGATGTCCATGCACTCGGGCCGGTCCCGGCAGTACTCCTTGGCCAGGTCGAACTTGCCCATGCTCATGTAGATCTGCCAGACGTCCCGCGCCTCGCGCTGAATGTGGTAGCGGAAGACCGCTTTATCGGTGTAGATCCACACCAGTCCTCCAACGGGGTCCTTGATCATCTTTTTCAGGGCGCCGAACTTGTCCGGGAACACGTCCTCGTAGACAACCTCGCCGTTGAGGGTGCAGACCGCCTTCACCCGATCAGGCAGGAGGAGCAGGAAGTGGAACTGCGTCAGGACGATGGAGAGGGGCTTGTTGACGTTAAATTCTATGTCGGTGGTGTACTCCCATACCTGGACATCGCTCAGGAGGGAATCGAGGCGGACGTAGTCCAGCTGGCCGTACAACACGCCGTTGCCCATCATCCAGGCGAAGGCCTTGGGGCACGAGCGCAGCTTGGAGGTGTAGAAGGCGATCTCGCTGTAGCCCATGTTCACAGGGAATTCCTGGAAGCTGGGCAGGAGGTCCTGATTCTGGGTGAAGATGGAGCCGAAACCCTGCTGCTCGGAGCCCTCCGCCAGTTTCCCCACAAACTGGAAAAGGCGCTTGCGCGTGGTGGCGATAATGTAACACTTGGACTCCGGCCCCCGCTCGACCTCCAGGCAGCAGACCGGCGCCGGCCTTCCATCCTCCTCCAGTGCGTGCACCTGCCGGAAGTGCTGGTCGGGGTTGGTGTTGAACAGGCTGCCCTCCGAGGCAGAGATCTCGGCCTCGAAGACGAGCCCCTGGCTGGTGCCCACCAGGATGGGACCCGTGTTGGTCTCGGTGCCCAGCAGCTTGTTCCAGCCTACGCTCTCAATCAAGTGTCCCTTCCACCGAGACAGGCCTCGCACTTTCTGGGTGTTCCTGTTCAGGTAGACGCACTCATTTGTAGTAAGGCTGATCAACAGATGAGACCCTGCAGGGCACGTGAAAAACAATAACTTCACTTTGAGGAAGATAACATTGAAATTATGTTAAAAACTTTGGGGTTTTTTTTTTTAATGCTCTACTTGTCTGTTTCATTATGTGAATTTCAGGTGAAATGTTTAAATACATTAGTACTAGACACTACCACATCAACCCACCTTGTAAAGTTATATTGCACAAACTGAAATGATACTTTACTTGGGAAGAAAACTGAACCAGATTAACCACTACAACAGCAAATCACAGCCTTTAGAACGCCCAGACTCAATGGTGATCTGTGCCGAAATTCTCATAGTTCAGCAAGTGTTCATTTTTACAGTTTTGGGTGCAGAAAAAACCGCAGCCCCTCTGAACCTCACGTTGACCCAACGTTACCTGTGGGGTCAAGAAACAGCCTGTGCACTTTACTGTCATCTTTACGCCCCAGTTCAACTTGATTCGGTTGATCCGGTTTCCCCAGATCGATCCTGAAACGAGAAAAAAGCATTCCTTCAATATTCATTACTTTGCACCAAAAAAGAAATCGTCACCAAAATATCTGGTAAATAAAAAGCCATCACCAACAAAAACGAGTGGGAAAAACACATGCTTTCGTTCGTGCACTAACGTGCATATAAACACCGCAAAGTCCACAAAAAACCTGAAAACAAAACCTGACCGCTTGCTATGCGGTATACGGCCATCCAGCAAGGCTCAGGCGAGCGTATGACGAACGGCAGTACTTACCGAAGAAGCGTATCCCTCCCTAAACTCATGCATAGCTGATTGTTGCACACTGCGAAGTGGTTAATTTTTTCGGGAGGTGAGAAATCTATCCTTTGCTTGTTAAATATTGGTTTCTCCTCTTCCAGCCTTACATTCACGAATCCTGCATCGAAATAAAATCACGGTCTCTTCAGTAATCAACACAATCGTGCACATTTCATATAAAGTTCAACGTTTTCTCTTTGATTAGCTTTAGTGGTAGCTAACGCCATTCTTAAAAAACACGCAGGCCTATTTTAAAAACACAATACATCTACTGTACCTATTACAGTAGTTGGAAGCGCATTTCAAACAATAATAAATATATTGACCCTGTCAGAATACATATGCGTATCCCTGTCATCGCCCCGATTTTACCTGAATGAGTTATCCCAATGTTTGAGGCAGACAGACGGGTATGCTGCTGAGCAGGGTGACGAATGTTTTGTGAATCCTCATATTCATCAAGTATAGAAGCCATGGGTATAGTCTCATAAAGAAGAAGAAGGGGGAAACACGACAAAAATTCGGAACGACAAAAATTATGCAGGCATAATTCGAGATAATCAACTGGTATGTTAGCTGGTTAGCTAGTCGGCTAGCCCGGAGAACTAGTTAGTTGTTTTAAACAGGTTTTCATAGGCCGATTTTATTCGGTTGTATATGTTATCAAATGTAGAAAATGATTAATATGCAGCAGCAATGAAAAAATCCAAAAGTGGATCTGCGAATCCGTACTAAGTGACAACTACATCCAGTCAGGTGATCCTAGCCTCACGTGACAGAAATGGCTACAATAGTTCATGTGACTCGGATTCTCCCGTTCGTCGACACGTAAACGACTGACAGAGCAACGTCGCAAAGTTAACGCTCTTAATACGGCATGATATCGAATTACTTAAAAAAAAAAAAAAAAAAAAAAACTTATTCTGTTTACTAGTTTGTCTGTCACATCACGAGTTCATGTGCATTATCTTGAGTGTTAATGGTAAAGCTTAATGAAATAGAGTGGCGTTGTTTTTTATGTTACTGCGTAATCAACCGGCACTGGTTTTTTGAGGAGGTATGCTGCAATTATACCCTTTAGAAGGGTACTTAACCAGAATACACATATTTATAAAATTATGTACAACTGTCTGTATAACCAAGTGAGCCATTCTTCGTCAATCGTTAACATATATTATAATGTATTGTAGATAGAGGTCACATACGGACGTGTAAATCTGAAATGTCATGGACTACAAATTGCAAGATCAGGTAATTGCTGACAGATGTCAACAGAATATGAAATTTAGCCAGTTTAGCACAAACATGGTTTAAATAAGAATTTGGAATGATTCTAAAAAAGAATGTGAGAACGAAACTCACATTTGAGTTTTTTTTATGCAAAAAAATAGCGTGTAGTTTCAGTGGTTAGCTACACCGTACTTGCAATTACCAATTTCTCTCCGATTCATTTCTGAATTACATTTTTACTCCAAAATAATCCTTGTTTAAATGGTATTTATGTTATAAGCGTTAAGTAAATAAGTCATATTGGTTTCCCTTAACTAGACATTCGAAAATGATGTACAGCTACACAAAAATGAAAATAAAAAAATGTATAATACTTCATTCAAATTAGTTGAGTTTTATAGCCTTTTTATTTTCACAACTGTTACCATTCAAAAAACAAAACTGAAACTGAATAACATTGAATTAGAGATGCAACCAAAAATTTAAAAAATTCACTTTTCCAAACCAACTTCAATTGTAATAAAAAGGTGCTACTATGAAACTAGTCTTTCACTGAGTTTTAAATACATCTAAATACATTAAAAGTTTTAAATCTTTCACTAAACAAACATTTACACACATTCAATATCATAATTGCTCAAAGTTTCATTAAAAAACTAAATTCATTAAATTTGAATATCAAAGCAAGTAATCCTAAACGAAAGTCTACACCACTCCCAAATTACATGGGAGTAGTTTAACTGAAGTATAACTGAAGTTGAAGATCATCATGTAGAACTGACAATACATACTATAAAGGTAAGGATTACAGGGCTAAAATGTAAATGTGTTAATTCCATTAACATCAGTTATACGTTTCCAAATAATTCCTGATGGAGCAGCCCTTTAAACTGAGTCATGAACACACTTTACTAGAGATTTCTATTAAAAAAACTGTTTTCGTCTCATGGATAAACGTGACATGTATCCAGGTGTACTGAAGAAAACATAGTGGATTTCCAGTGCTGGTCTTTAGTGAACCCTGAAGAAGACAAAAATGAGGGGCCGTATGTTGTTGTTCACCTAAAACAGTAAAATAAGGAAGAGAACATGAATAGTGAATGGAACAAGATCTCACTTGAGTTTTCTGTGCCTCACCAGCAGGATTACACCATTTCACTAAATTAGATTCTTGTTTACGGCATGATTTTACCCTCCACTGACTGCGACTTACCTTAACAATTTGTTAGCATTGCTCAAGAATTTCTTGACAACTTCTGTATACCTTTACTAAGCAATTCAGCCTTGGCTTTGAACTCTGCAAGAAAAACGTGAAAGAAAGTTCCGTAAAGTAACGTTGAGAGTAATACAGACGTTAAGCAAATCACTACACCTTTTAAAACAGCAGTTTAATGCAGAAGAAACCGTTTGGCTAATCACGAAGACATACCTGGAAAAGGGGGACCACGCCTGATACAGAGTCGGGATCTGAGGGCTCTTTCAGCAGAATACAGAGGTAATAAATCACTCTTTGCTGAAAATTAAGCCAGCAAGAATATTATAAGTATAAAAGAAGGCACCTTTATAGAATAGAAACTGCACTAACAATACAACAATACATCTTTTGCAGCCTAAACCAATACCGTGCCAAAGTTTCTGGTGTTCGCTGCCAAATAATTAATGAGAGAAAAATATCTTGTATGCTTTGGCAACGGACAGAGAACACTGTATCAAATAAAACGCTTTATAAAGTTTTTCTGTTTGCACCGACAGACTTACCATATAAATGGCCTCATTAATAACGACGTCTTTGATCTTGCTCATCTCAATAAAAGTCGTGCTTTCCCTTCCGGAGGCGTAGGCCGAAGACAGCTGAATGCCTAAAGAGCCAATTATGAGCAGCGTCTCGTGGTCTATTTTCACGAAGTGTATGTGGAACATCATTCCAACCAGCGTGACGATGATGGCACCCGACAGAACAGTAGTATTCTAGAATGTAATCAATAAGTAATTAATCGATACAACCACTGAAAAGCACGAAAATTATGTCGCTTGTTCGCTAATCTTACCTCTGTAAAGAAAAACACGGCGTAGGCAAACAGCCACACTGTGCAAGTGTGTACCATCACCTTACGCAGAGCCATCTTAGGAGCGCTAACGGTGAACTCCCTGCAGTAACTCGAGTGGTTCTGACTATTCAAAGAAATCAGTTGGCCATTTATATCAGTAAATTCATTGTCGTCCATCCTTAGCATTTAAAAAGACCTTCGCAGGGAAGATACCTAAAGGTTTCGTCGCCAAGCAACAAAAGCTAGGCGAGTCGAGTACCTAGCAGTTCCCTGAGATATAACATAAGTCAGAAAAAAAAAACTGTACGAAATTTAATTAAAACGGGATAAATGCCGAACTACAACACAGTAACCCAGATTCTGGGTTTCAAATAAAACCGCGCGATGCATACTGGGAGATGCAGTATACATTCGCCAGTTAATAATGTCAACATATTAAAATATGCGTGTTCGTATAATTTTATTTAGATTACGTAAATCTATTTAATAAAGTGACCGAACTAATAAAATAATCAAACATTACTTAAGTGATATGAAAGACAGTACTACATTTCCCAGTTTTATTGTCTGTGAATTTGACCTGTGACTGAAATGAAACCGATCTCCTGATTAGACCGCTTAAATCAAGGGTGAGAGGAGTAAACAACAACTCGTTGCATTTAGCTGTTGCTTTACCAAGATCCCACCATTAAAACATGCACACACTTGCTGACAAAACCACTTTTATCAAACGGGTAAGCCTATTTTTTAGCATGGTGTATCCCTATTGTCTACGAAATTCAGCAGCTTATCGCACCCGATTTCAGTTGTGTTACGAAGAAAATAATTGTAAAAAATAGTGCATTTCAGGAGAGAAAAAAAAGCCTCCCACAAACCAAGTCCGCGGAGAGGGGAGTGTGTAGGAACTGGCCCAACCCCTCTTAAAACCAGAGAAGCATCACACGCAAGGCGTAGTCCCTCATTCTTTAACCATCGCCTGGCTCATAGCTTAGCCTTCACAGTGTCGATGCAGGATGTGGGACGAGGAGCGAGATCACATCAGCTCGGAAGGTTAGAGTAGCAGTGAATCAACAGTGGATGGTTTGGCGAATGTTCAAAACTCCGTTACACTGAAACAGTCCAACATGATTCTCAAATACAACCTTCGTCCAGAATTTCTGCTCGTCGTGCGTCTTCGCTCTGTTGGTATCACCTAACGGACCAGAGGGTGATATCCGCCTTTAAACTTCTGGACTCATTCCGTTGCTAGTGCTGCTAGGAATACACATTCAAGCTTTGAGCAGCACCAGTTAAGGAATGCTAGCGACGGACTGCCAACCGCTGCTGCTGTTTTAACTTATCACCCGTTTTACTGAACTGTAGCAGCAATTTTTTAATTGTTGATTACCAATTGCCTTTTTTAAACAACTTTTGGATTAAAGAAGACCCTGAATTATGCACAGCTATGGACACAGGGAGATGACATCACTGCCAAGGATACTGTTCCAATGTACATTCTTAAGAAATGTCTGCTACTTTTATAGTCATAGATATAACCGAATGACCACTGACTGCTGAAGATCACAATCACTGTTGGTTTTAGGATCTCATTAAAAATTAGATTTGGGCACTTCTTACAACCTGGTAATGCAAATGAGATACAGAGCTCTTGGAACCATTAAAAAATATTTTTACAGCTGTTCTGTACATTCAATATTTCAAAAAAAATAAAACAACCTTTCAAAATAATAAACTTTTAAGCATATTCGATAAAATAAAAACCATTATATATCTTTTTAATTTAGTTTTTAATCTGAATCATTACCACAAAAGAACACCAAATAGTGAACTACTTTTTTTCCCGTAAAACAAATGAATTCATCCATCAGTTCAAATTGCACTTACTGAGGTCATTATTAAAAAGTGGGCTTTAAAAAAAAAAATTACTATTACGGAGAGTTCTAGCCCAGTGGAGACAGCTGATGGAACAGTCAGAGAGAATTCTGGTTTTGTCTCCCACAGGGAAAAAGATCTGCCCTCCACAGGACTCCGCTCTCTCCACAGGACTCCGGGGCAGCCGCACGCCACCTTTGGAAGCAAATGGGCCTGTTCAGGGCGGGGCGGGGCGTGGCTGTACCCTGTCACCACTCAGTAACTTCCAGGCAGCGCACTCCCGTCCTGGTAGTCACAGTTGTACGGGAAATAGTAGAGGTCGTGCCGGACGGCCATGAGCAGCCCTGGCAGGCCCCGGCGCCCGCCCAGCTGCGAGGAGAAGACCACGCTGGGGACGGAGTCCTTGCCCGCCGGGTGGGGTGAGGGGATGGTCCGTAGCAGGCGCCCGTCACCCAGGCTCCACAGCCGGGTGTAACAGTCCTGGCCCACTGAGGAGGACAGCGGCAGGCAGGCAGGCAGGCGTTAGAGCAGACGAGGGGCTTCCTCGTGGGGCTAAGGCTGCGACAGAAGCAGGTCAGACGGACACAGAGCACTAGCGTACCTGCCAACAGCAGTCCCTCAGGCTCATTGACGTGGAGCGGCAGGTATCCGTGCTGGTTGTGGTGGCCTTCGTACTCCTGCACAGCCGCAGTGACGCGGAGGTCCCATAGCTTGATCTGAAAACAAACACAGGCAGCTGTGATTTGGGGGGAAAAGAATGGTGTAAAATGACCAATGTCCTTAGTCGATGCGTGATCAGAAGGGATAGGTATGTTTATAAACGAGTAAAGGGGCATGAGTGGCTATTCAAGTATAAGCAACACAATAGCCCAAGCAGAGGAAGTGGGACGGCCCACGTGCGGACGAAACAGGTCCCCAAGGACAGACCTTCCCCAGCATATCGGCGGCGAGGAGGTAGTTCTCATCCTGCAGAATGCGGACGGAGGTTATGGCCGACTCCTGGTAGAAGCGGCAGCCCTTCCAACCGTTTCCCCGCCGAGCGCGCTGCCGCAAGTCAATGCTGAAGATCTCTCCCGACCGGCAGCCATTGTACAGGACCGGGGCCTGGGAGGGGCGGAGGGCAGAGTCTGCATTACAGCCGAAACCTCCTCCAGCCTGCGCGAGGGCAACGCGGCCAGGAAGGACGCTCACCCGCAGGGCGAACTGCTGCGCCAACACGTCGCTGCTGATGCCGTACGTCTGCCTCCTGCCCGTCACCGCGTCTGTCACGATGACCCGCCGCGAGAGACCTGGAACGGCAGGGGGCTTGTGAGGGGCGCGGCTCTGGCACGCTCGCTGGCCGGTGGGTGTGGAGAGGGGACGGTCCACTCACCAGTGCTGAAGTTCTTGTCGGCCTGTGGGTTCAGGCACCAGGCGCACGACCACGCTGTAGAGATCTTAAAACTGCACAGCATTCCTGGTTGGTCTGCAATGGGGAGGGTTGATTTTGCTTAGCAGATGCCTTTGCCAAAAGGTCTTTTCGCTTGCATTCCGACCAAAAACTTCTTTCATTAGAACAAGAGCAATTCAAGTCATTTGAGTAGGTTAGTTTGTACTCCACTCCAGCGAATTAATAATGATGTTGTGATATCAGTAATACCCACTGGACAGCTCTTCTCACCTGGGTTGGAGTTGCTGAACAGGGAGGCCGGTAACAAACTGACACAGCCTGGAGTCTGGGCTATGCCTACCAGGCAAAGTCTGCAGGAGCCAGTCAAGGACCACAACCTTCTCTCTCTATCGGCTTAGGGCATTCAGCACCCGAGTATTTTCTTTAGCGCAATCCCGCGAACCGTGCTATTGTATTGGCAATGTAACTTTTTATCCTGAGACGGGTCATCCCCTCTCTGTCTCGACGAGTTAAGGATACAGAACGTGGGAGTCCGAATGGGTGACGGAGGCCCAGCAGATGGAGTTCACCTGAAACACAGAAGATGGGGGCGGATGCTGATATCCTGTATCCAAAACAAAGCCGTTTCTCTCTTTAGCCCCGATGTAGTGGCCAGGGGATGGTAACCCTCCACAGCTCTGTGATCCGCCAGTTTCCCTGCCATGGGGAGGCGCTCTTACCTTGCGGTTGGTGAAGTACAGGTTGTCGCACATCTCCACGGAGAGCGAGCCCTTGCTGCAGCCCCGGAAGTTCATGATGCCGTACTTGCAGCCGCCGTGCTCGACGTCGTTCACGGTGAAAACGCGCTCACAGGCGGAGTCCGCCTGATGAGAGGATGACAGCTGCCACTCACCGCAGTAGTGCATCCCCCCCTCCCACCCCCTGGTGCCTTTTAGAGGTCATGGGACAGACCAGCGACTCACCACAATGAGACGGAAGTTGTCTGTGTTGGGGCTGCTGGAGTCTGAGCTCTGCACTTCCAGTTTGTGCCGTCTCATGCTGCTCACCTTCAGCTCATGGACCAGCCTGAAACACAGGTGGTGCAGAATGTACAGGCTCAAAACTTCAGTACTCCAAATCCCACAATCCCCTGGTCTCCTCCAGGCCTTTCCCTTAAAAAATCTCGCCATGCCTTAACCTGGCACCACACAATGAGACTGTGTGAGAACAGCGATGAAAGGGTAGGAGCCGGTTGGTGCTTTACCTGCAGTAGGAGCTCTCTAGAAGAAGTCCCAGGTGTCTTTTCTGCAAGAGTAGCGTTGAGTTCAGGCCTGCCCTAGGTAGCTTCTGGGAGGTGAGCAGGTGGAACAAAACAGAGTGATCTCCTTCAGTAACTAGTATATAATCCTTCAGTAGCTAGTATATTATTGTAAGGTTGCTAAAGCAGACTCACGGATTCAGAGTTGAACACTGGCTGGATCCATACAATTTACTAGAACACAGCACAATATATACTAAAGATGCTTCCTACAGCTACCTGGAGACAAACCTTTATTGTATTGTATTAAATTAAAATATTATATATATGTAAATTCATGACATGGCATTTTCTGTCTCTGTGATGGCCACCGGTTGCCCCTTTCCTTCTCCCCCGATGAGCTCACCTTGTTTGGCCGCTCATCTTCCTCCAGCAGCCGGACCCGCCGGCCTTCCTGCTCCTTACGCTCCAGCCCCTCTCTGGTCAGAGGGTTGCAATTGTTGTGTCCAGGCAGGAGGCGGAAATAGCGATTCTTCTCAGGGTCAAAGTAAAACCCTGGCAATTCTGGAGATAAAAATTTTTTTTTACATTTTTTATGCCACATTTAGTGCATTTATGAGAAAAATTCTGTAGGGTTTTTCACAGTTTTATTCTTGTGACAGTTGAATCGTATAACACATATTGATGTAAATAATGGAGTCAGTGTATTAGTAGCTGTATGTCACGGAAAGAAGGGGATTCAGGACAAGCAGAGGGACTGGGTATGGGTATATCAATGCTGATTTCAACAGCAGGACATTTTTACATTGCATATCATATGTCAACAGCCCAGAGACCCACCCAAATGTGAGTCCAGGCCTAGGTTAAGCCCCTGACGTGCAGCTGCGTACGCATGCTTTACACCGGTCTTGTCTGTGTAGATACATGCAGCCAGCAGTGTCTCACCTGGGGCAGGAGCAGTGCTCCTGGAGGACGAGCCCCCTGTGTCTGGTGTTTGAGGGTGAGTCCCGTGGGAAGGGCCTGCGGGACCATTCTCATACCTGTGGGAGAGGTATGCTCATCAGTATAATGCAAGAAATCACTGAAAGGCAACCACAGTTTAATACATGGGCACAGGTTAGTCTGTGGTGGAGCAGTTCGGAATCCTGCACCATTTGTAGCCAATGATTTAAATCCCAACAACACTGTCGGATACCCCAAATTTCAATTATGGCATGTATCGGCGTGTTCCCTGGAGAAGGATCTGATACGGATTGTACCTTTGACCAGTTTATGGCCAAATTTCACATTCCAAGGTCACACTTCTTTAAACTCATTTTGACCTTGCAGGGTAATGCACTGCCTACACTGGCTGGATGATTTGGATGCTAATTAAGAACGGAAGAGCGAACGGCCGAGAGCTCTTCCCTCTTCAATTTAAACGAGCCAC